>WNHD01001877.1:0-17428 GCA_011057455.1 Ganaspis sp. Gsp50
AAGTTTCAAGGTTATTGGACGCTTCCCGGCCGAGATATGGCCATTTAAAGTTGATGTGACGTTTTTGCTTCGTGTTGCGGAAAATTTTATGTTTTTCTTGGAGCCTTGCGGCGTCTGGCAAATCCTTCATTTTAGCCAATATTTAGCTCTTCCGGCATTCTATTTATTATTTATAATGTTTAATGCAATAATATTTAACAAACAACATAGTTTTTTAATGCAAAATTTTCTGCTCTTTCCAAATTTTTAAGTTTTATGGCACCAGAACGCTTTGCGGCCAAGATATAGCTCGTTGAAGTCAAAGTAACGGTTATTTTTATCATGCCATGCATAAATTTATTTTAAACTATATGGAATAATTTTTTAAATTGAAAGTAACAAAGAGTTTTAAACGTAAATGTTCTGGCCTTTCAAAATTCTGATTTTTGAAGGCTCGGGATCAATTTTCGCCCAAGTTTTAGCCATTTAAAGTTGGTGTTATGATTTCTCATAATGCAAAGTATAAACTATGTTTAATAACAAAGTTTTAAATGTCAAAATTAATGAAGTTTTATATTCATACGAATCATTTTGTTTTTTAAAATAAAATATTTTTTAAAGGAATTATTTTTAGAAAATGACAATTTTAATAGTTATATATATAAAAAATTTGAATTGTCGTACATCACTTTTTTCTTTAAATACGCAGTTTCTGCTCTGCTCTTAGAAAGAAAGTAACTTCTGAACCATAATAAACAAGGCATATCTGACTGGGGGTGGTCGATTTGTGTTATTCTTCTATATAAGTTTATCAAATTATGCGAAATTTGCCCATAGATCGAGTTCTAAATTTCTGTATCATGTTCCGAAAAATTTGTCGTGAAATCCTGAAGCCAGTTTGTTATCGGTTTAACGTCTTTCTGAAACTGGATGTGTTGCTCAAAGTGATACTCACAATTTTCTACCCACATATGAACCTGATAGTGGTCGATTCCAAAGAAAACGTCTCTTGGAGCATATGTTGGACCCAAACCTTTTCGGTGGAATCTTGTTTGTAGAATAAAGAAAAAGAATACAAAAAATTTCAAGTTTAAACGCCCTCGAACCTGATTATCTGATCGAAACTGCATAACCAAAAAAATATACTTATATCCCTCAGACACATGACTTAACTTTATCTTATTTTAATCAGATTATCATTACCAAGGAAACATTTTTTTTTTATTTTTATTCATATATTCATAACCTATAATTTGTTGAAAGAAAAGGTGGTCATAAATTGGTCTAAACTTTATTATATGAACATATGGTATAAAGAAAATTTAGGAATTATCTAGTTTGTCGTACATTATTCTGTTGTTTTTAACAGGCATAAGATATTTATAGTTTTTTTTTAAAAGGGAGCTTATACATACAACAAGGAAAGAAGGCTTTTATATTAATATTTTAATTCTTTTATTTGATATTTTAAATTAAACCAGTCAATATTCACCTTTTTCTATCGTTCTGAGAGGGTCATTTGGTAAACACAAGTTCTTTTAATAAAGTCGGCTACGGACGCAACTAAAAAGAAATCAAAAGAAATTTTTTGCGAGTAAAGCAAACTCAGAGGAATTAAGCATAAAACCGAAAATTGTAATATTTTTAAGCGACCATAATAGAGAAAAATTGGTTTTTATAGTCAATTTTATTTATTTTAATGTTTATACCGAAATTATAATGATTAATTGCCATGTAGATAATTTGATATTGATTAAAAGGATATTCAGATAGTTGAAAGATTTTGCACGTTAAATTGAAAGCGTGTCTGGTTAATTAAAATAAAAATAACGAGTAACTGTAAAGAATAAATTTAAAATTCAATAACGTTCGAATTTGCGGACACAAGCGCATAAAATTGCAATTTTACGTCCGTGAAGTTAACTGCATGCATACCTGCACTAAATCTTTTTTACAGTGTGGTTATGCATTGAGTCCCAAGAATCACGGGAAGGTTCCTTCAGGCGACGAAACCGATCGGTTCGCGGTACAATCTCAATAAGTCACGCTCGATTCAGTTTGCATGTAACATCAGAAAGTCGAAATGAAAGGCTTCTCTTGCCTCGCGCCATACTAAGTAAAAAGTAATTCATTCTATGAAGTTACTGGCAATTTAAATTCGACAATATTCAATTGCTTGATAGCTCTAGTGCGCTATTTACCTAGCATTCATTACCCGTGAACATTTTATCACAATTGCCACAAATAAATATAAACTCAATGAGTTATTGTTTTATTTCCAGTTAGTCTGCGAAATTCCATTTTACTTTCCGTTCAACTATCATAATGTTGCCATTTTCTAAGAAGTCTTTAATAGGCGCCTGCAACAGTGTCAGTTTCGATAAATGATTGCAAATGTTTTTCTTTGTCATTATGTATAAGAAGAAGCTTCCATGAAATTGACAAGTAAATTCGATTTAACATTTTATCACATAAGAACATAGCTTTTGAAATTTAGGTCAGTATTGCTAAGAAGAACATTAATAAGAATCTCGAGAAAATATATAGAAAGGTTATAACTTCTTTATAGATTAGAGGAACTCGTGTTTATAATGTACATTAAAATAGTATTTTATTTTACACTCATTTATCTTCTCTGTAAAAAAGAGGTTTCCTGGAAATTTACTTGCATTTTTGAAAATTTCAATCTGTTCTGCAATTTTTTTTGCATTCTGCTTTTTGCATTCGATTCGGTATTAAAAACCAAAAAATTTGAGGTGCATAACAAACACTACACTTTTCTAAATCAATTTAAATTTTAGAAAAATATGGATTTTTCACTTTTTTGGAAAATTCAAGGTGTTTTTGAATTCTTTTTTGCATTCTGTTTTTTGCATTTGATTCAGTATAAAAGAAAACTAATTTAAAGGTAGACAGAAAACACTACACTTTTTTGGATCAATTTAAATTTTAGAAAAATATAAATTTTGCTTTTTTTGCAAAATTTAAGGTGTTCCTGACATTTTGTTTGCATTTTCTTTTTTGCATTCGATTCAGTCTAAAAAAAGACGAATTCAAAAGTAGATAGCAAACACTATACTTTTTTGGAACAATTTAAATTTTAGAACAATATAGATTTTGCGTTTTTTTGCAAAATTCAAGGTTTTCTTGAAATATTTTTTGCATTCTCTTTTTTGCATTCGATTCAGTATAAAGAAAGATGAAATTGAAAGTAGATATCAAATATTACACTTTTCTGAATCAATTTGAATTTTTTAAAAATATGAATTTTTCACTTTTTTGCAAAATTCAAGGTGTTCTTGAATTTTTTTCGCATTCTGCTTTTTGCATTCGATTCGGTATAAAAAACAAAGAAATTTAAGGTGCATAACAGGCACTACATTTTCCTGATAATTTTGAATGCTAAAAAAACATGCAATTTTCTTTTTTCGCTTTCAATGTATTCCTGGTTCTTTTTTGCATTCTGTTTTTTGTATCTGATTGAATATAAAAAGACCGAAATTTTGCTTCAAAGACTCAATTAACTTGATATAATTATTTATTTATGGATTAAATAAACATTTGTTTTTGACCCTGTATCAAATAAATATTTGTTTGATTCAAATAAATATTTGTTTTATTCAAATAAATATTATTTTGATTCGAACAAACTATTTCCCCAGTGTAATATTAAACAGTTATTGGTTTTTTGAAATTCTAATTGTGACATTTTATAATTCTGGCAAATTTTTCATTTTCGGAGGAAAGTAGAGTGTTCACGAAATGAATAAAAATCACCGCTTGTTAGTGGTATTTTACGAGTAAGATTAGAATTCAAAAGAAAAAAAAATTGGAGAGAAACTCCCTCTGCAAAGATTTGACCTCATGAACCCTGAAGCTTAAAAGATCATTGTTCCATCACTGAAAAGATTCTCTGAATATAGTCATGGGGAAATGTCATGAATTCTCAAAAATTAGTTTATTACTCTTTTTTATTTGATATGCGACTAAGAAATCTAGAGAATTTTTTCAGATTATTATTATTATTACGGAGTATTCCCCTGATAGAGGGTTCGGTATTTCCGGGGTTTTAGAGTTCACTGCATTTTAAATTAAACACATATGATTTATCTGATTAAAAAAGAAATTGTCGAACAGTCATGCTTGGAACACTCCAACATCCCTTCTTCCTGGAATCTTAACGAAAAATATCTCTACAAGAAATCAATTTTACCGAAAATTCCCGGGAAAGGAAATTGGTTTTAGTGGATTCTTTGAAAGGACGTGCTTTACTTTCCTTTGACTCATTTCCCTGGGGTCAAACGGAAGTTCATTCGACATCCGTCTCTTTTAGGATTCTTGGATTGTATTATCGATTCAGACAAAAAAAAATTGTATAAATTATGTTGGTGTCTGTTTTTTCATTATACACGAAATTTTGTTTGAAGAAATGATTTATTTAAATTATAAATTTAAATTATTAAATTTATTTATGATTATAAAATGATAGATGTCATTGTTTGTTTGGATATTGTATTATTACATGCAAAATGTTGTGTTTTCTATTATACGCTAAATGTTGGATTTTGTATTGCATTATTATATTTATACGAAATCTTAATTCCTCTTTTATAAACTATCCATCCTGTTTTAAAAGGTTCATTGGGTGATTTTTATTTCTAGCGAGGCAAAGAAATTGATCAATCAAACATTTTCTGGTCGATCGTGACTCCATACTTTTATCGCATAATCTACCATTAAATTGAGATCATCTCACGTTTGTATAGGACTTAATGTTTCTTTAAAATTCTGCGAACTACAATAATTAATTTTTTGCTCCAAGAAGAGATTTCAATTACTGGTAGACAAGGTTGGACCGCTTTCGACGAATTTCTTGATTCTCATTCATAATTTCCTTACTTTCGATTCAGTAAAAAAGCCACATTGTAATTTTTTACATCCTCATCAAACATTCGTTACTTTTGTAATGAAGCTTATTGGTTTTGTGAATTCATTAAGGTCATTGCGATCAATTTATCAAATCCATAATTTTGTTCAATCTTATTGAAGAAGATTCTTGTTATTATAATAACAATATATCTTAATATATTAAGATTATGATTATTGTTTTGAATATATTATGATTGTTATGATGATGATTATTAATATTTAACAAATCTGAGTGACATCTAGATCAAAGTGTGAATCTCGAATTGGAGAATGCAGTGTCATTTGCGAGTCGTATCAACAAGATTCCTTTCTGGAACTTGATTGTCACCATATGTTGGTTTGTCAACGCTCTGCACTTGTCTCTTGTATCCTCAACTTTTTTAATCAAGCAAAAGGACGCTAAAAGTGCGATATCACTTTTGTCACTCGTTATAAGGATGATATCGTGCTTCCTGTCGTCCTCAGCTTATAATCTGTCATGAGGCGCGAGCCCCAGACTTTTTTTACAGAAAAAAAAGATGATAGATAAATTCCAGTGAAAAAAATTTCAACTGTCAAATAACGACGAGTATTTAAATACTGAACAACTTGATTGATGACTTACTTATCATTTATTCGAATTTCTGTTCCATAGAATATCTGCCACATTCATATTTTTTTTAAAAAAAATTTAAAATATTCTTCTGAAGAACAGAGATTTTTCTCTTCATTTCTGGAATTAAGAAATATTTTAGTATTTCAGTTAAGTGTCACAAAAATTTTTGTAGTGAATTTACATCGAAAACAAACATTTAAAACAAAATTAACTTTTAAAAAAAATTTAGAATCGAAAATAAAATTAACATCTAAAACTTGATTCAATGTTTAAAAGCTATTGAACTATTTTTTACGGTTTTAATTTTTTTGCAATTCTTTAACGAATATTTACGATGTTTTGATATGTGGAGGAAAAGCAAATTGATTCACAACTTCCTTGCATTGTTTGCAGGAAGTTTCTGTCGGTTTAAATTCAATGTGAGTTGAACAGGATAACAATTTTATAAATAAATAGAATAACGTTTCTACAGTAGATTAGGCTGGAGAACAAAAAGTAGATTAAATAGTAAATATTTTTGTTACATAAGTCTGTCCTTGATTTCATGAAATTATGCACCTATAAATCATTTTATTTGACTTGATAAAGATGATGAGGGCAATTAGTTTTCGTCTGATCAGCAGTTGAACGATAACTGATAAACTTGTACGAACCATTTTGTTTTCTAAGAATTATTGTGCAATTGCAGAACATTGTTTAAGAAAGATACGCTCAATTTAGGATAATTGATTGACATACTGACAAATAAATGTAATCTATAAAAGCAGAGCGATTTTCAGGAAAGCGTTTTAAGTAATAAACATTATCAATAATGAAAGAGGGTCCAACACAACATAAATCCAAATCAGTACAAAGTATGTTTTAATTACAGTAATAACTTATTATAATGTAGATTATACATAGCTATTTTTGGCATCCATTTTCAGAATGTTCTTTTTTCATCTATCGATAATTCCCCTTCTATTTCTAGTATTCTTTTTCTTCTAAGAATTAACCAAAGCAAATTTAACTCTTAAAAATTCGTCAAGAGCTTAAATTTCATTCTCTAGAAGCATATAAACGTCTCGGCCTAGATTTTTGGAAGCTGCTCTATTTCAACGTTTCCGCGTAAGAAACCCACATCCGATTTTGAATTTGGCTGGCAATATTTAGCAGCTATTATAATTGGTCTCGTGGTTAATCGAGACAAATATCTATATGTCGTATTTTCGTCACTGATGCATTTATACGCAATAACAATTCGACCAGGAGCCATGTGATATGAGTGCAGGTACTAGTCATCGTCCTCATAGTAGCAAATTTCCACGAACTGTTGACATTTAGACTATTTCGATCCGATCTTGAACACTTCTTGGAATAAGCCTCTACGCAGGCACAGGTTAATTCAGTCACGGATGACAACTATAAGTGACACTTTATACGGGCTCTACTTCGTCAAACTTAATCTGGAACGCACACATGCTAACCAACAAATCTTTCCACCGACAAACAATCGATTAATTGCTCTATGATTATTCGTCACCTTGTTTCAATCATAAATCCGGTGTTACCCACATTTTACAAAACTGTTTTGCAAATTTTACCGAACTGTCTTGTAAATTTCACCAAACTGTCTTACAAATTCTATTGAACTGTTTTTCAGTTTTTAGCGATCAGTCAAATTTTCTAGTATTGTCAAAAGGTTAGTTGAGCTTGATAGGTTGAAATAGAGATGGTAAATTAAAAAATTTCTGACTAATGTTTATAGAGTACAACAAAATGTACCCTTTTTCGCAAAAACAAAAAAGTGAAACAAAAATATGTGTGTAGGTGGGATCTTAGAATTGCATGTTTGTCAGACAAGTTAGCATGAAGCGGTTTTAATTTTTTGTATCATTTGGCAGAATAGACAAAAGTTTAGGTATACTTTATTTATTCAAGGACACTTTTGATTATTCTTTGAAGAAATTTCGTTCGAAAATAGGTGTTCGGTGGCGCCAGAATGGCCACTCGATCGTCCAGTGACGTTTTGGCAAAACTATAATTTTATTCTTGGCTGGCATTCCAAATCGTCTGCGAATCGTTGTTTGCGTAATAGAGAAGCGTCTGTCAAAAGTGGATTACGTCTTTCACGTAAAAGATAATTTGAAAGCATACCTGTGTCTCGTAGAATTTTGATAAATCTTGTGTTAAAGTTTACTTGTAAATTGGTTTGAAAACTTGTTGAAAATTATTGGTTTGGGAATTGGTTGAGAATTATTTCTTTGAATGTTTGTTTAAAATTATTTGTTTAAATATTTGATGAAAATTACTTGTTTAAATATTTGCTGAAAATTATTTGTTTAAATATTTGCTGAAAATTATTTGTTTGAATATTTGTTGAAAATCATTGATTCGAAAATGGTTGGTTTGTTGATTATTAATTTATCGAAAAATCAATTTTTATCACTTAAGTTTTTTTTGTTTAGTAATGTTTTAGGGTTGGAATGAAGTTATTTTTTGCCATGAATATAACCATCTGTAGTTTTGAAGTAAGATTTGTTCATCGTTAGAAAGATTGAAAAATATGACAGTAAAATCTTGTGCCTTTAAAGGATTTTTTCCTTGACCGGTTTAAGAAAATCGTTTAGTTATCTTGGAGCATTGTTACTCACTTTTAATTAATACGACAGTTAATTGGACAGTAGATAATTTGATAGCTTATTAACTATCTTGACATTAAATTTTAAGGCTACTTTAATCTTCTCCATTCGCAAGAATTATCCAATAACATTTTTATGCTTCTTGTAATCATTGTGTAACTTCTAATTTGTAAAGTTTTTATACATATTTTGATTAATATTTAATGAGCAATTAGAATGAGATTACTTTATTAATTTGATATTAATGAAGTAATCCCACTCTGAAATTACTAATCCCTCGATTAATCCATAACATCAAATAATATACATGTAAAAAACAGAAATTCGTGTTTGAGAATTGCAATCTTATCTTGAAGAAAAACTTTCTTTATGACATGTTTAGGATTGTTGTAACTCACACACTCATATCAAATATCTTAGCAGTTAGTTGACCTCGGGATGTTTAAGATTCGTTATCAAGAAGTAATTTTACAGGTAAGTATCCGTTTAATAAGTGTATAGTTTCTTGTCAGATAAGACAATTGTCTATAGAAAATGACATTCCACTAGACATTTGACATCGTGGTAAATTATCATAATGAACAAACCAACAAATATCTCATTTCATGCACCTCTTTTATTACACCAACTTGACTGCTAGCTTATGTGATGATATAAAAAGTCAAAAAAATTTGCTATAATATAAATATATGCGTGTAAAATTACTTTTGTAGAATATTGACAAAAAAATATTGAAAAAAAATTGACATAGCCCTGACCGTGAGTTATATTAATAATAGAATCTATTGTTTTAAATTATGTGAATTATTGTGAATCAAATAAAACGAGATAAGCTCTTTTTCTCACGCAGGAAACTCGTAAAAAGGAGGAAGAATTTTGACATTAAACACGTGTTTATCACAAATTCTTGAAAAAGCAGAAAGTTTGATAATACTTTATCTTATCGAAAAAAGAGTTTAATCGCTTTTGCCAGTGACATCGTTTTCGTCACATTATTAGTTAAAGTTGATCACACATCATCTATAACGTAATGGGATTTTATTTTGCAAGGCGGAGGCCAAGAAGAGCAAACGTTCTGTTTATCGTACGATAAAGAATTGTAAATCTTTACTAAGAGCGTTTCTTGGACATATTTGTCTGATCCAAAAGCTTCACATTGTCATTCATTTATTAAAAATCAGGCCACTTTTCTTCTGTTTCACTTTGCTTACATTACAGAACAATGAAATGATTCATTTGTTTGTCATATCAAACAGATGCATTTTTCTATCTCTTTCGTTTCGAGTCGTTACTTCCTTTAAAACAATTTTACTTCTTTTTTGTTTTATTTGTTCTTTTTTTTAAAGTGTTTTGTTTCATAAAAAGTTTTTCAAATCCAAAATTTTCTTTGTGAGTAATCTAAATAGGTAAAAACACTTTTTCTTGCAAAAAATGTAGTCTCAGCTTACATTTAATAACCATTTGCGGTAATGAACGTCATTTGACAATGTCTTACTTTGTGAAAGGTAGTAATATTTTGCCCTAATGATGGTCCCTGACGTTGTCTCAGACAAATGAGAATAATGTCGTGCAAATTTATCCCTATAGCTTGTACATGTACGTCGTTAGCATACTTAACACGCATGACCCTAATGTCATTACCGCGAAGCCGACACGTTTGATTTCCACGTAAAAGATCCGTCGATATTCGTATTTAGGTTTAATAATTCAAGAATTATAGTCACGCCAGCTTTTATCCGTTTTCCAGTACCTGCCACGTGCCTTTTCCAAGCAACCCCTTATACTTGGAATCAAGGGGTGCGCAAAACCTGCACGATGAAAAATGATAGCCTTAACGTTAACTGCCTATAAATATATGAAACCTATTCATCTTTATATCACAAGTAGAAAATTACTCTTTATCGCAAAATACAAAACACTCTAATTGTCCGTTTATATTCATGATGGTTTCGTAACTTTAGAAATACATATATTTATGCTATACATATACAAAATTACTTTTAATAATAATATAATAATAGTATTAATAATATAATACAATTAATAATAATAATAATAATCATAATCATAAGCATAATAAATAATAATAATAATAATAATAATAATTTCAATAGAAATCATAGTAAACTCGCTTTTCAATCTCGTAGTGGATTCGAAACTTCGAATCTTAAATTAGATCAAAAATCCATTTTTTCTGAGTTGTTCAAACAGTCATGTTTCTTGTTGCAAAATGTTTACAATCAATGTTTACTGCAAATTTCTACACGGATAAATATTTGAATGTCGCAAACTAACAATTTTGATAATATAGCTAATGTGGAGAATTTAAATTTCTCATAAAGAGAAAACTTTTCTCCACAATAAGAACATTTTTCTCTGTTGTGAAAATTTAAAAAAAAAAATACTAATCATAGTTTATATAATGATAAACAATGATACAGATCATTGTAATGATAATGATCATTGATATGATCAGTATGAATTGCAATGATCAGTCATTTGAATTTTTTATAAAAGTTTTTTCAATTTACGAATTTATTTTTTACATTAGAGTACAAAATTTTATCGACCAGTTGAAAGTCAAGATCAGTGAATGTAATATAATTAATCTGAAGTGAATTGCGACTGTTTGCTGAGGCATTGAATTAATTTATGGTTCGATGGTGATTGTAATACACGATGATTGGAGTTTTGCATGAATTCGCCTGTGATATTAGAGCAATTCTAGGAAGTTCTGCTTCCCCGCACAGGATTTTTCTTTTATTTTGTTCCCGCGTACAAAATCTCCTTCGCTGTATTCAAATGAGAAACCAGCTCTCAAGCCGGGGGGCTGGAAACCGACAAAGAGATAGATTATCACGTGATTCTCAGTACTCAGGGTAAAAAAAACCAAATGACGTTGTAATCGCTGTTCTTGTAAAATAATCATTAAAATGTCAAGGACGCTTCAACCCTCATTTTTATTGTCCTCAGGAAATAGCAATTATTTCAATAGAACCAGAATCATAAATATTCAATTGTTCTTTTTCGAGTATTAAATTATTCTTTATTTCGTTCGATTATTTTTATGCAAGTTTATGCATTATTATTTATTATTATTTTTATTCTTTTTTATGTTTACATGAAGGTTCTTCAAATTTTAATGTTTAGTACTTATAAAATTAAAATTATCTTGAACAATACTAAGTTCAAATAATCTTATGAACAAACTGAATACTTTTGCGGAAATTGGCGTCGACTGGTGATAAAGCTTTAAAGAACTTTTTAACGATGAACAAATATTTCAAAACTAGATTTTTATAGATTTATGGCAAACACAGCTTGATACAAACTTTTAAAAATGAATGATCAAAACAAGAGTAATACTAATCGATTTTTGGTAAATTAATATAATTAAGAAAGCAACAGTTTTCAAACGATTTTCAAACTAACCAATAATTTTCAACAAATTTACAAATTATAATAATTTCTAAACTAATTTACAAACCATTAATTACCAGCGTTAAAAAATTTTATATCGAAAAATATAATTGGTACTATTAAACTCTAAAATAGTAGTCTATTTACTATTGTTTGGGGGGTTAAATTTACTATATGAACTTGGTTACCACTTGGTTACCTTTAGTTTCTTAGTTAATGTAGCAAAGTAGTTGGTTGTTTCTACCATTTTAGTTAATTTTACTAAATGTACATGGTGAATCTTGGAAGCCTAGAATAGAAGCCTAACAATAATAATTTTCTATTCGGGATGTAAACCTGGTATAGATTAGATTCGCATCCAAAAGTGTAGAATATATTTTTTTAACAAACGATGTTCGGTGTATACGCAAAACTATTTTTCGTTTATTATCACAAAAGTAAAATTTTTTTTGAATAATCTATTACGAAGATAATCTATTACGAAGACAATCTATTACGAAAATAATCTATTATATTACATCTAATCTATTATTTTAGTCCTATATAATTAAAGCAAAAAAAATTAGACGAAGTATCATAAAGTTGATATTATTACGAGTATAATTATTGATAATCATCTATGTTGATGATAAATTGTTACAGTGTAAAACTACTGAATATTTCACAGTTCATGTAAAATAAGCTTTGAAAAAAATCTCGTGGGTAAGAATATATTCACTTTTCCCGATATATGGACAGAATGCATGGAATCAAAAGGAAGACTCACTTGGATGTATGGCGAATACGGTCTCCGTTGCCATAACTCATCTGTGCATAATTCTGTTTGGTGCTGTCCTCCTCTTTCTCACTGGCTACAAGTTGTGGAGGGTTGAACAAAATTTACTATGGTCTTTTCCGCGAATTACTCGCGAGGCCATTCTTGTGTTGGCCATGACTCTTTGTCATGCATTGAACATGGGATTTACACTCCCGTTCTCGCCTTCATCTTATGGATCCTTCCGGGAACCAGGATCGTCCTGGACCTGTCAGACACTTCAGGGAATGATTATAAATGATCTTAAAGCCAGTTGCTCATTCTCGATGAAGTTAAAAATGAATTATATGAACCGGGCTTTCAAAATTTTCATTAGGATCTCACAAGATATCGACTTTATTATCTTAATTGTCCTGCTCCTTCCAAATTTTGAAACCATAAATTTTCATTTTATTGCTCTTGTGAATTGCGAGTGTGGCTCATTTTCTATTTCTTTGTTTTCTGTTTCTATTCCTCTCTTTTCGGTTTCTATTCCTTTTTTTGTATAATTATTTTAATATTATATTTATATTATGTAATATTATAATATTATATAATATTAATTTTTGACTTTGTAGATCAGAAAAATTGTCTTGCTTCTTTGTTTTGGATTGAGTTTTTTCCAGTGTGTTTTTGTAGGTTGATTCTGATTAAAAAATGGCAATCAATTTTTATTTCTGTGTGGATAATGGTAGATACTTTTAAAAAATGTTTCGTTATCCATAATGTTAATAATGTATGGGTAGACATGCTTAAAAAAGAACCTTGTTCCAAATCAATCTTACGTATCATATATTATGATGGATTCGTAAAGGCAACACTTTGTTCATTAAGAGAGAGAAATCTGTTCCTTGACTCTTTATAATTTGTTTTCACCGTATCGTCACATATTTCATTTTTTATTCGCACTCAATGTCAGAGGAAGATATATCTCTTTTTCCAAGAATTGCCTTAGTGGTTGTACCTGTTAGATGGTAATTATAAAGTGCAACTTGCAGTAATTGAAGATCTCGAAGAATGAAGTGGCTTAGATGATAAATTAAAGTAATTCAGTTTTATTTTTGGCTTTTATTCATTAATATTTTAAAAATTTATTATTTCATGCAGCAAGATTCTATGAATTTAAATTTGTCAGTGACATCTAGTGTCGTACGAGGAACTTCTTTCATGTCTAACTCTGTTGATTTTAACGCAAGGTGATTGAGAGCTTATTATCTTGGAATCATCCAGTTGGTAAGAAACCGACTGAGGATAATCTCTTTTAGACAAATTTCATGCTAGCGATAAACAAAGATTGATCAAAGATGTCTCCGATTTATAAAACAAATTTTTTTGTTTAGAAAAAAAATGCAAACTTTTGCATTTGGAAAATTTATTAACAAATTAATTTGATTTCAAAATTCTGCGAAAATTTGAAACAATTTAATTTGTTATCAGTATAATTTATTAACAAAAATAATTTGTCTATACCAAAATTTGTTATAAATGCAATATTTTTTATATTGGTTATTCTTTTACAACAAATTTTAATGTTAAAATTATATTATAACTATGTACTTAGAATTATATTATTACGACAAAATTACTGCTTCCTTATAAAACTTTTCTGTATAGTAATTGATAAAATTTTGAAGTCTTTATATTCGTAATGGAATATTGTAAATACTGTAAAACAGCTATTTCTAGTCAAAATAATAAGATTAATTGCAAGTAGATAATAAAATTGCTCTAGTATTTATAATATCACGATAGTGTGAGATTAATGTGAATAAAATTATGCCAAGTTGAATCGACAACGGCATATCAAAACTTATTATGTGCAATTACAGAAGAAAAATTAAATGCATACGAATCTAATTAGATAATTCCGATGACTTTAATGAAAAGATCATATAAGAAGATTATAACACTCGAATTTTAATTTAATACATGGCGTGTGAAAAGTACATTTATTTTTTTCGCACTGTGATTAAATCTATGGGGATTCTCATTTCAATATAAAGCCAATGTAAATAAAATTTTAAACATTAATAGAATCTTCAAAAAATTGATTTTTTATCCATTAATTTATGCACAAAAAATACTTTATCTTAAACGGCTAAATGTATTAGTAAACTAGCTAAAGTTTTATAACAGTTGCAGTGAACAATATAGCTATTTTGGGTGATAAATTTTGCTGTTCCAGAAAAATACATACACGGCTAAAGACAATTTTGATGTGAGCTCAAATTGAGCAATGCTAAACGATAGATTATGGTGCCACCTACCTGGTTCATATTTGATTGGTTCAAATTCATTCCAGGTATTTCTGTGTAAAGGAAGCAATGTAAAAATATTGTTTTCTTTGTAATGAGAGTATGATTTGAAAATAAATGAAGAATACACTCATTATTATTTGTAGAAGTTCGAAATTGAATGCGTGATAGATAGTAACACGTTTCTGTCGATTTACCAGGGTTAATTACCACCCCGCGTAATGAGCCAATTGGCGAATCGCCCAATTAAAAGGCTCACTAAAGCGCTAATTCGTGCTATGAACATTGCAACAATAGATAATTGAAGACGTTAAAGATAGGGACTCGAGATGAAGGTGTATAACGGCTTTTTATTGCTACTACGATTAACTGATGTTAAACTAATAATAAACCCTGCACACAGTTTCGCTCTGCTTAGCCTCTATATTCTCAAGAAAGTACGTTTTAATTTAAATAAAAAAAGTTAATCAAACGCATCGCCTGTTTATAGTTGTTTAATTAGAATCAATTAATTTGTCTTTTCTGCATTCTAGAGTATTTCTAATCGGTTCAATTTCACTAATAAATTTCTTTTTATACTGCAAGCTTGAAAAGAACGAATTCTTGTAGTTTTGTTCGTTTGATTATAGAGTTTGGAAGTTATTGTTTTCTGTAAATCAATTGCTCAAAATTTTTCTGACTATTTTAGAAATCTCATGAATTTTTATATTGAGACTTTCTAGAACGCTCCGGAACGTATTTTTCACAATTCTTGCAATTTTGTTTTCTACATAAATTTATCTTTCACTAAACATTTATAATGAACACGTAAATTAATTTGTTCATAATATTCATAAATTAAAGTTAATTGAGAATCTGAGAATTGATTTTATTTTTAAGACCACGAAGAAAAATCGCAAGTGCGAAACTTACCTATGGTTCAGTAAAATTATTCTTAGAGGCAATTAATATTTATTCAAATTTATTAGAGTGCTTTTAGTAATTAAGTAAATTTCACCTAACAAGTTTAACTCAATTTTAATATGTGTGACGCGCAAAGAAGGGGCCTTTGAAGCAGACGATTAAACATTATGTTTGATGGTAGTTTTAACTTGATTAAAACTTCTTTTTTAATCATTGGCAGTCGACACAAAATATGCAAAAAAAACTCCTTTTCACAGAAAAATATAGTTTATTGAATTTTACAAAACTTTTTAGTATTCTTGGATACATCAATTCACAAATTTAATATTATATGATGTACAAAGAAGTTTTGTAAAATCTACAAAAATTTTATTACCAAGAACTAAACATTTCTACATCATTTTCTAAGTTGTCCTGAAATATTCGAAGATTTTACAAAACTGTTCTGTACATCATATAAAATTAAATTTGTGAATTGACATAAACAAGAATACAAAAAATTATGTAAAATTCAATAAAATAAATTTCTCCGTGTTGTTTTAAATATTTAAAAAGAAGCTTTAATTAATTTAAAACTAGCAGCAAACATAACCTATAATTTTTTGATTCTAAGGCACCATTCTTCAGTTTTATTTTAAATTAAGTGGCTTTGGATGGTGTTTCTACATCCTAGTAGAGCTTTAAATATGTTATTATACTTTTTTCCTTCTTTGTACTTCTTTGTACTTCCTTGCATTTCTCCTTTTTAAGCTACACGCGATTAGAATAGATTTTTAATTAAGTAAAAAATGATTTCCCTTATTTAACAATGCATGATTGAAAAAATGCTTTCTTTTATTTATAAACGAATATTTGAAAAAATGCTATCTTTTATTCCTCAAAAGGATATTTGACAAAATGCTTTCAATTGATGATTCTACACATGAAGTTAAAAAAGTATTCTTATTTTATGTAATCTAAATATATGTATATTGCATAAATAAAAATTATTTAATTTATTCATAATTTCTTATATTTTTGATTTCAGGAATCAGCGAAGGAATCATATCTATGGTAAGTTTTGCAATTATAAAAATAATTCGAAATATTCTCAGGTGGCATTATACAAATGCAAAATAGGACATGCTTGAAATTACTGAGTAGCGAAGGGTAGGCAACACCAGAAAGTCTAGGAAAATTCAGGTGAATTTGAAGGTCAGGAAAAGTTATTAAAAAGTCACGAATTATTTCTCTTTCTTGCAAATGTCAAGATGTTCCTGAAAATTTTTTGTATTCTGCTATTCGTGATCGATAAGGAATAACATTTTTACATATTTCAAGGTGATCATGAAATATTTTTTGAATTATTCTTTTTTTATTTGTTTCGGAATAAACAAATACAAACTTAAACGTAGGTTAGAAACACTTAATTTCTCTGGATAAATTAGTTTTACACTAAAATGTGAATTGAAAAATCGTCCATTTTGAAAAATTCACATATTTGCATATATTTCAATGTGTTCCAGAAATATGTTTTGAATTATTCTTTTTTTATTTGATTCGAAATAAAAAAATACGAATTAAAATAAAGGTCAGAAACACTACACTTTTCTGGATCAATTAGCTTTACACTAAAATGTGTATTGAAAAACCGACATTTTTGAAAATTCACGTATTTGCATATTACGATGTGTTCCTGAAATATTTTTTGAATTATTCTTTTTTTATTCGATTCGGAATAAAAAAATACGAATTCATATGACGGTTAGAAACACTACACTTTTCTGGATCAATTAGTTTTACACTAAAATGTGTATTGAAAAATCGATATTTTTGAAAAATTGATGTATTTACATATTTCAATGATAAATAACTCGATACCAAGTTTAATAATATGCAATTTCAATAATCTATTCCAATCTAATAAGAACTGTGGATTAAAAATAAAAATCTA
>WNHD01001878.1:0-25420 GCA_011057455.1 Ganaspis sp. Gsp50
TTCATTTTTTTATTTTTTTTATGACAAAATCATGTCCCACATTTTTGCAAATTTGACAGTGTTCCGGAAACTTATTTTTGATTTTTCTTTTTCCATTCGATTCCCCAGAAAAAAGCACCCCAATTTGAGTAGTATATCGTTTTGGACACTTGTCTGGATCAATTAGTAATTTAAAAAATAATCCATTCATTTTTGTATTTTTTTTCATTACAAAATCATGTCTCACGTTTTTGCAAATTTGACAGTGTTCCGGAAACTTTTTTTAAATTTTTCTTTTTCCGTTCGATTCCCCAGAAAAAAGCACCCCAATTTGAGTATTATAACGTTTTTGACACTTGTCAGGAACAATTAGATTTTTAAAATAGTATGCATCTTTATTTTTGATTTTTTAGTTTCAAAAATCAAGGTACACATTTTTGCAAATTTGAATGGGTTCCGGAAATTTTTTTAAAAATATTCTTTTTCAGGGTGTGTAACGCGGTTAGAAAAGAATTCTCTGACTTTTCCCCAACACTTTTTTGATCCTCAAACTTAAAAATTCATAAAAATTCTAAAAATTGTTTTCAATCAATTAATGACATTTGCAATTAATCTTATTTTAAAAATTTTTTCTGACTTCAAACAAAATTCCCTGACTTTTCCCTGACTTTACTCTGACCAAGTAAATTCCATGACTTTTCCAGGACTTGCCTGACTACCCTGACCGTTAGACACCCTGGTTAACCCATTATTAATGTAGTAATCTGAATTTTTAATCAACCCCATTGGGTTGCCTTAGAAATCGACAAGTTCACGTTTTGCCATATTTAAATAGATTCTACGAATCGAATCAGTTTATTGTCACAGTGGCACCCACTTGGATGCCTGATTAAAAAATAATGATGACCGTTAACTTATTATAAACATAGAAATGTGAATTCTTAATCAACCCTATCAGGATGCTTTAGAAATCGCAAAATTCACGGTTTTCTGCATTTAAATTGATTTTACGAATTGAATCATTATCCAAAAATTGAGTATAAAATTATATTTATAGGTAAAAGAAATCCTCCGCATTTGGCTTATAATCCACCGGTGGCTGGTGCCATATTTTGGGAAAGGCAGTTGTTCCACCGACTTAAAGATCCTGTGTTACTTTTCCAAAATGTGAAAGAATTGAAAAATAGTGAATTGAAGATTTTTGCTTTTGGTCAGTACATGGAATTAGCGAAACAAATGAAATCTTTTGAAGAAACGAAATTTTCGAAATGGTTAGAAAAAGCTGAATTTGTGGTTGCTGCTTCCATGAAGCAAAGTATTCTCACTGTAGTTCCTGGTGGGTATTAAAAAAAGTTACGATTTTAAAGAAATAATTGTGATTTGATAAAAGATATTGCGAATAGTTAAAAAATAATTGCAATTCGTAAAATAATAATAATTGCACAGAATAATTATAATTTTAATCCCATAAATAATGTAATTGAAGAAATAATTGCATCTAAAATAACAATTACCTGTATAATCTATTGTTAATCAATTTGCCAATTACAATAATTATACAATAATTATTATTCTTGATTATTTAAAATAGAAAACAATAAGCAAAATTAGACATTAATTAAATGTTCCTTCAGGAGTTGGAACGAAATTCTCTCCTTTCATTAGAAAAGAAAAGCCGAAGAAAAAAGAACGCAGTATCCTTACCAATTTGTCAAAAAACTCAGAATCCTTTAAAGGCCAAAAACGTTTTCCATCCCAATTTACTTTCGGTACCAATGAAAAATTATTTTAAAAAACAATTTTAATGAAATAAAAAATTTGAACGCTGAAATTAAAATCTTCACGCTCAAAATTGAGTTTCAAAGGTTCACTTACTATACTTTTTGCCAATTAATATCCAGGTACAGGTGATTCTGCGACAATAAGCTCAAAATCTATCAACGACCAAAGAGAATCTCATTTAGAAGAAAAAGATTTGAAGCAAAACGATTTGAATGTTGTGCCGAAGGAACAAAAATTGTCCACACTGTCTTCTTTCTTTGATAAAAAAGAGAAAAAAATCATTTGGGCTGAAATGATGCAAGGATCTATTCTCATTGAGCATCAGATGAAATTTGAACTAAATTTCGAATCATTTATTTTTGAAGTTATCCGCGAGGTATTGTTTTTTTTACAATTTTACAGAAGTTCAATATTTTTGTATTGTCCTCAAATCTGTATAGTAAAAATTATGAATCCAAAAGATAGTTTAGATAATATTGAACCATCTTTTCGATTTATAATTTTGTATTTCTAAACCATTGTAAAGCTATTTTTTCAATTTTACTTTTTTCTTACAAATCTTTTGTGCGAAATTGTTTGCTTCACTGTGAAAGAGTTTATGGCAAAAAAATGTGTTAAGACAAAAGTTTTAGGCAGATTCGTTAGAACAGCTTGGTTTCAAATTACCAGCAGAAATAAGGGATGTTAGCATTCAACGAAATCGATTGCACGAGGACACTGAGGTCACCGAAAAAATGGTCAATCAGTATAATGAAATTCTCGACAAGTTGGATGAAGTTGATGTACGTAGAGTTACAAATTAAAACACTGAATTAACAATTTTCAAAAACGCTTAATCACAGTTTTCTTCAAAGTATCAATTTGATAGCAAAAAGTATCAAATTTATCACAAAATCTTGATCAATTTGATATTTTTGATATCAATTTGATACTTTTAAGTAAACTGTGATTTTGAAAAACACTTAGTCTCGAAAAACACTGCATTTTTAAAAACAGTTTCGAAAAACACATATTTTTCAAAAACACTTATTTTTCAAAAACACTTATTTTTCAAAAACACTTATTTTTCAAAAACACTTAGTTTTGAAGAACACTTAGTTTCGAAAAACATTTGTTTCGAAAAAACAGTCTTAATTTGCATAAAAGTTTTGTGCAAACTGTGTTTTGAATAAAATAGATACAACTTTTGAAGAAAACGTTACAAAACATGGAGAAAAATATTCAGCCAGGAGTGACACGATTAAATTGGTATTCGTTGGGAATCAAAGATTACGCATCATCTTGTAATAAATTATTGAAAAGTTTAATTTCAATTGTGTCACAAGTGAATCAAATTAAAAGCGATCTGGAGCGTCGAATTGATTTTGAAGTCTATAATTTATGTTCAACTTCACAAGATCCAAATGATCCTGACTATGAACTTACAACATGCAGGGTTAGATGTGTTTTTTTATTTCACAATTGTAACAATTTTATGCAACAATTCAATTACATTTCAATTATAGTTATATGAAACAATAATCATGGAATTAAAAGTGAAAGTAAAAAATTTCATATGAAAAATGTACTGTGTAAATAAATAAATGTGATCGTTCTTGTATCTTATTCAGGATTATTTCTTTCAGGATTATTATAACAAAGTGGAAGCTAAAAGAACAGAGGTAACTTGCACGATGACAAAAATATATAGTTCCACAACTCCATTGTTGATAAAATTGGAAAGCCTGGTTGAAGAAACTTCAACTGGAAGAAGTCTTTCGATGCAATTGTTTTATGAGAAATATGAATATAGAATATTCACTGGCCTTATTAAGTAAGATGAAATAATAGTACCATAATAATATAATCGAATAATAATAATATAATAATAATGTAATAATAATAATATAATAATAGTAATATAGTAGTATAATATTTGTGACGCGCCCCGAAAAAAGGGACCTTAGAAGAAAAAAATTGTAGGTTATGTTTGATGGTAGTTTTAACTTGATTAAAGGCTCCTTTTCAATTTTTTTCATCAAAAACACCTTTTCCTGTTAAAATAAAAACGTATTTTATCATAAAGTATTCATAAAAAACTCATTTCGATTGAAAAAATTCAGTTTGATTGCGAAAAATTGAAAACGAATATTTAATCAAGTTAAAATTATCATCAAACATAACCTATAATCATTTGCTTCTAAGGTCCCTTCCTTCGGAGCATCACATTTATATACTTAATATTAATAATATTAATGTCCAGATTTTTGTCAGTTTTCAAGTAGGTAATAGTATAATATTATTCAAATAGGTAATAGTATAATATTATTAGCAATAATGTTATGAGTAATAATACGCACAAAAAAGGCTAAACCCAAATGCAACATTCTTACAGATGCTTTAAAAAGAATTTAGAATACATGAACAGTCAGTTATCCGGCAATAAACCACTTTTCACAGTTGAAGCTATTTTACTAGCTTCAGAGGTTGTCTTAAGACCATCTGCAGGCGAAATTTCAACGATAATTGTACACGACGTTAAAGATTTACTAGAAAGAGCGAAAAATTTCCCTAGATGGAAGAGAGGAACGTGTCTTGAATCCAAGCCGGAAATGCAACTCGAGGCTCAAGATTACGTAATCTTCAATTTTTACGAAGATTTAATGAATATTCAAGTAAAGGGGAATTTTAATCCAATTTTGCATTTCTGTAAAGAAAGAAGCGTGATATAAAAAAATAAATTTCAGGTAATCAACGACTTAATAAAGAATCTACAAGAAACGTCCCAGAAAATATCAACAAACTGTTACCGGTATCTTCTCAGATGGAAGAAGTATTGCAATATTTGGTATTTCGATAAAAAAAGTGTCTGTGAAAAATTCGTGAGCACTTCTCCTACTCTGCAGAGATACGATGAGAAATTTACATTTTACGGATCAATTGTTGACGATATTGACGAATTGAATCATTATTACGATCTTGGAAGCATAAGGTTTGATTTTAGTTTTTTATAATAATTTTAGTATAATAGTATAATCGTGTAATATTTGTGAGACACACTTTATATTTAGAAAGTACACTGGAAAAAAGAAGTATTATTTTCAGCCCATATTTGGCTGGAATCGTTTACATAAATGTCAATTTGGACTGATTTTAAGACCAAAAAATGACTAAATCTTGTTTTAAGACAAAAAATTACTAATTCTTGTTTTAAGACCAAAAAATGGCTTAGCCTTGTTTTAAGCCACAAAATGACAGTCTTGTTTTAAGCCACAAAATTAACTGATTATGTAAACGGTTTAAGATTTTCTTTTTACATTCTCATCAATAATGGAGTGTATTAAAAATGTGCGATTTTTTTCTGTGTATAAACCAATTCGGATATAATTAAAAATGTTCAACTAATTCTATTGATCCAGAATAAACCTGAAACCACTGCTAGAAGAAATAAAAAGGCACGCGGAAGAATGGAAAACCATATTAGGAAAACATCTTTTGGATGAGACACTAGAATTAATGGCGAATCTCAAAACGAAAATTGATACGTATCGGAAAGAAATAGAACTTGTCATCAGCGGATTGGATCGATTTAAAATTATCATGCAAGCGATTTCTGATATCAAGAAAATGGCAATTCAGGCAGAAGTTCAGTACTTGCTGTTCCAGGTTCTTATATTTTTATAATTCGTTTCAAAACTAATCCTTTTTTCGAGTAAACAACTAAACAACTAAACAACTAAATAAATCAATCGTCTGTTCAAAAAGGAAACCTTCAGAACGCTAAAAATGCACAAAATAATTTTTGCGAAAGAACATGAAGCTATGGCTTATAAACTTCAAGAAGATTGGGAATCACTTTATTTGGGCGCACTTTACAGAAGCACAACTTTGGAAAGCACAAAGGATCGATTTTGCGAAATGACGATTCAACAGATAGAAGATTTTTGCAGGGAATTTTTAGAATTCGCTCAAGATTTTGAGAAGAACGGTCCGGGAAGTGTTGGAGATGATTTGGACCGAGGAATGAAAATGATGGACGTAATATATTTCCTTACATTTTTAAAAACCTACATTATATTTATAATTTACTTTATACCTTTATTACCTTTATTGCCTTTATTACCTTTATTACCTTTATTACCTTTATTACCTTTATTACCTTTATTACCTTTATTACCTTTATTACCTTTGTTACCTTTATTACCTTTATTACTTTTATTACCTTTATAACAAATCAAAAATTATATTAAAAAAAATAATTTTAAGTTAAAGGAGACTATTAATTTTCAAAATTAAAGAATAGTAAATTATTATAAATTATAAGTTTCTTAAATAGACAAAAGTAAAATTATTAAAATTCCCGCAGGAGTACAAAAAACGGATAGAGACCCTGGAAGAAAAAAGACTGGATTTAGCAAACGCGGAGATTCTGTTTGATCTTCAACCAGCAGATTACACGGTTTTCTTAAACATGAAGAGGGATTACGAGGGGATGGAATTGCTGTATAAATTGTACAAACAACAGAAGAATGCACGAGATATATGGTCGAAAACACTTTGGGTGGATCTAAATCCCCAGCAACTGATGGACGGAATGGACAATTTTTTAAAAGAATTTCGAAAATTACCCAAAGCTGTTAGGATGCTTAGTGTAGGCCAAGCTTTGGAAGCGACAATGAAAGGCTTCAGAAACTCGGTGCCACTCTTCGTGAAATTGAAAAATGAAGCTATGAGAGAAAGACATTGGCAACAGTTGATGGACAAGACAGGCAAACATTTCGATATGACCCCAGACAGGTCCGGGGATCAATAAGTTTTATTCAGTTATAATTAAGTTATATGTTATATGTTATATAAGCTCTATAGCTCTATGTATACATAGAGCTATTAGATGTAGCTTATAGATAAATATAGCTTATAGATAGATATTGCTTATAGATATATAAATAGAGCAATAAGATAATTAAGTTCGTAGATTAAGGGGTTAAAATGTACTTTTTATATTCTTGATTACCATTGGTTACTCATTAACAATGTGATCATATATCTTCATTGTCGACCAATATGATCATATTCATGAACCCTATGATCATATTCATGATCCCTATGGTCATATTCCGGATCCCTGTGATCATATTCAGGATCCCTAAGGTCATATTCCGGATCCCTGTGATCATATTCAGGATCCCTATAATCATATTCATGATCCCTGTAATCATATTCAGGATCCCTATGATTATATTCCGTATCCTTATGGTCATATTCCGGATCCCTGTGATCATATTCAGGATCCATATGATCATATTTATAATTCCTGTGATCATATTCAGGATTCCTATGATTATATTCATGATCCCTATGGTCATATTCCGGATCCCTGTGATCATATTCAGGATCCCTATAATCATATTAATGATCCCTGTAATCATATTCAGGATCCCTATGATTATATTCCGTATCCTTATGGTTATATTCCGGATCCCTGTGATCATATTCAGGATCCATATGATCATATTTATAATTCCTGTGATCATATTCAGGATTCCTATGTTTATATTCATGATCCCTATGGTCATATTCCGGATCCCTGTGATCATATTCCGGATCCCTGTGATCATATTCCGGATCCCTGTGATCATATTCAGGATCCCTATGATCAAAATGATTATAATAATCATTTCTATACCTATTCAGATGATATTCATCATCTCCATGATGATCGTAGGAAGTAGAAAATGTATAATATGTTATAGTATAATATGTATAATATGTTTATCATACTTTACAATAATCATATCTAATAAGATGGCATTATTGACATTCATCATCCCTATGACCAGTATGATCATAATCATCATTCTTATGCCTAATAAGATGATGTTCATGATTCCGATCAACAATAGGATCATAATCATCATCCCTATGATCATTATGATGATATTCAACATGTTGAACATGTTTTTATTTATTTATTTAACATGTCTCAATGTGTTCAAATTCTTCATCTTATTTCACAAAATATCATTCTTATGATCCTATTCCTCAATCACCATTCATCATCCTTCTAACAATATTCACCAACCTAATGATCACATTCATCATTCCTAAGAAAATTCAATGTTCGTAATTAACATTAATAAATTAAATAATGAAGAAACCTTTCGAAAAAGTCATAAAGTGTGGGCAATTATAATAAGAATAGAAATAATTGTGCAAGGAATCATGAACTGTAAAGATTGAGAAATGTAAAGACTGAACAATTAGTAATTTATGCAAATTATTTAAGCATGCGATGCAAATTTATTTAATAGCTAAACAAGCGACTGGAGAAAATGGAGGGGTGAGTAAAACTTTTCTGCAACATCCCCCCACGTGTATACTACATTCAATATAATGCTCTTTAAATTGAAGAGCAATAAATTGCTTTAAATTGAAGTTTAATAAAAAAAATTTCAATTCTTCATCAAGAATTGAATTGAATTTTTATTATCAAAGGTTCACTTTGGAGAACATGTTTTCCATGGATTTGGCAAAGCATCAAGAAATTGCTGAAATAATTGTCAACAATGCTGTAAGAGAATTAGCTATTGAAAAAGGAGTAAAAGAAATTGCTAAAGTCTGGACCACAATGGAATTCACGGTTATCAAACACTTGAAAGGTTTCGACTCCTACTATCTTATCTTTGCCACTGTGAATTATTTTCTATTTTTCTACCAGTTTCAATTTTACAATGAAATTTCACAATAAAATTTTACAATAAAATTTTACAATTAAACTATAATAATAATTTTACACATCCAGTAATTTTACAATACTCTAATTATTTGTAACATTTCAATGATCAAGTAATTTAATTTTTAAAAATGTTAAAGATTGCAATAATAATTTATTTACATAAAAAAAAGAAGTACTGTTTTCCGCCCATTTTTGGCTGAAACCGTTTACATAAGCGTCAATTTGGACTGATTTTAAGACAAAAAAATGACTTAGTCTTGTTTTAAGCCACAAAATGACAGTCTCGTTTTAAGCCACAAAATGACAGTCTTGTTTTAAGCCACAAAATTGACTGATTGCACTGTAAAAACTGATGTCTTGAACTAAGACATCAAGTGTCTTACAGTAAGACATTTAGCGTTTTAAGGCAGCAAAATAAGACATTTTTTGGAGTCTTAAAAATTCTTCAATTTGCAATTGAGGGTCCGCATGCAATAACCGACTCTGAACTCACACGCAACTTTATTGCGCAGACAGAATCCGGCTCAAGATAGAGGTTCACGCGTAGAGGCAGTTATTGCATGCGGACCTTCAATTGATTCATTCATTGGAGATGCTGTTTTATCTGAATACAGGAAATGAGGATAGAGGATTCGTTCTCGGACCAGTTGACGAATTGAATCAAGTTTTAGAAGACAATATGATGAATCTTCAGAGCATGTCAGCGTCACAATTCATCGGTCCATTTTTAGCCAATGTTCAAAAATGGGAAAAGGCCATGCAGACGATTTCTGATGTAGTCGAAGCCTGGATAGAGTTGCAAAGAAAATGGATGTACCTAGAAGGAATTTTCGTAGGAGGAGATATCAGAACTCAGCTACCAGAGGAAGCAAAAAAATTTGATGACATTGATAAGACTTTTAGGAAAATCATGCTCGATACCTCTAAAAGATTGAACGTTCTAGAATGCTGCTCCATAACAGGCAAGTTAATTTTCAACAAGCACATTTTATTCGTTTTTATAAAGACGAATTTGAAACAAGACGACTTTGAAACAAGGCGACTTTGAAACAATAAAACCGATTTTTTCTCAACCAGTAAAGACAAATGTTTCTCAATTAGTGAAGACTTTGTCTCAACCAGTAAATAGTTCGTCTGAACCAGTAAATACTTTGAACCAGTAAATACTTTGTCTCAAACAGTAAATACTTTTTCTCAACCAGTAAAGACAGTTTTGTCAAATTTTGGAAAGAAATAAAGGTCCTTTTTTTCAACAGGTCGTAAAGAGGAATTTCAAGCACTGAGCTCCGGTTTAGATAGATGCCAAAAATCTTTGTCGGAATATCTCAACAGTAAGAGAGCAATTTTTCCGAGATTTAATTTCATCAGTGACGAAGAATTGCTGGGAATTTTGGGAAGTACTGAACCTAGTGTGATACAAGAACACATTGGGAAGATGTTTGATAATCTTAGGAAATTTAGATTAGGTTTGGATCTACAGGGAAGAACGGTAGCTAGTGCTTTGATTTCAAATGAGAATGAAATAATGGAATTTAGGAATGAAGTGATAGCTGAAGGGAAAATTGAAGAGTGGATGGTCCTCGCTCTTGCGGAAATGAGAAAATCCAATAGATATCTGACCAAGAAGGCAGTTTACAGTTATGGCAAGGTGATTCAACAAAATCCATTAGTCCAGTTTTTGACACTTTTATCCCTATTGTATTCCTGCACGAAATAATTAAATGAATTCACGAATTGAATGAATTTACGAATTGAATAAATTTACGAATTAAATGAATTTACGAATTGAATAGATTCACGAATTAAATGAATTTACGAATTGAATGGATTCACGAATTAAATAAATTTACGAATTGAATGGATATACGAATTAAATGAATTTATGAAATCATCTTTTGGAATTTACTGTTAAATTTTAACAATTTGAAATTAATTGTGATTCAGGAAAGAAGACCTCGCACCGAGTGGATGTTAGAATTTCAAGGGATGATGGTACTAGCTGCAAATCAGATTTGGTGGACAGCAGAGGTTGAAAACGTTTTCCAAAAGATTTCTCAAGGAAGCAAACGTGCTATGAAAGAGGTATTCACTCTTAAAAGATAGTAATAGACAAAAAAATGTCAAAATATAGGACTATAAAGATAACATATTCGATAATCAATATAGACAAAACTATAATTCTAAAATCTAACCCTTACATCAAAGTTTCATTAAACAAAGTTCAAATCTTACGTGAATAGTATTTGCAACAATTAAACACTCAATTAGACGAAGTGGTAACTCTGATGGGACGAGACGGTCTTTCCAACAATGATCGTAAAAAGCTGGATACTATTTTAACAGTCGATGTTCATATTCGCGATATTATTGATGGATTCGTCAGGGACAGTATCATGGACGCTATGGAATTCGAGTGGGAAAGTCAATTAAGGTACACTAAATATTTCCAAGTAAAGAAAAGCGCCAGAAGACATTAATTAGCATTAGATGATACATTACTTTTAGCACCAAAAAACATTAATTAGATGATGCATTACTTTTAGCACCAAAAAGCATTAATTAGATGATGCATTAATTTTAGCACCAAAAATATTAGTTGGATGATGCATTAATTTTAGCATCAAAAACAAAAATTAGATGGTGCATTAATTTTAGCATCAAAAAACTATTTTTATATTCTCATCATTTTGTTGGTAGATAATTGCTAAACATTTAACCGATTGTTAAACATTTCTATATTAAACTAACAACTTGATGGCTCAATCAGATTCTACTGGGTACATGATTTAGACAACGTTTGGGTGAACCAGTGCACCGGAACTTTCGAGTATGGCTACGAGTATATGGGCTTGAACGGAAGACTTGTCATCACTCCACTAACGGACAGAATCTATTTGACCATCACTCAGGCCCTTTCTATGCAATTAGGAGGTGCACCTGCAGGTGCTCATTAATTATAACTAAATCCACAGATAAAATAGAAAAAATTGAATCAAAAAGGCCCTTACCACTTTTCGAAATTTTCATCCATTCCGAAGTTATGGCAATTCGAAGTTGGCCAATGGCGAGCGAGCTATTTATCCATCCCCTCCTTCGTGACGTCAGCAGAGCAAAGTGGTACCACTACGATGCCTCGGTACCTAATTGGCAGGCACCTAATTGGCTAACTTCGAATCGTAACTCCAGAACGGCTCAAAATTTTGAAAACTGGTAAAGAACTTTTTGATCCAATTCTTGCATTCTCATCAATACTTCTAAATAAATTACTAAATATTTACTAATACATGTGGGTATATGTTAAAAAACCCGAAAGGGTATACATAGAGGAATAATAAAATAAAAAATACTTACTAATACTAAATAAAAACTTGTGACTTGAATTGGCCACACATTAATAGAAGAAGAAGAAGAAATAAAAACTTAAGTAAACAACAATGTTGGCATTGTTTTTAACGCCAGGTTTTTAAACCTAAGTTTTTATTTCATAGGGCATAATAATAAGTATTAAAAAGGTTCGATTTTGTCAAGTTTCTTTTTTCTAACAAGGTGTTTTTTAAATTCTACCTAACCAGGACCTGCGGGAACAGGTAAAACTGAGACAGTGAAGGATCTTGCAAAAGCGTTGGGTCTACTATGCATTGTTACTAATTGTGGAGAAGGAATGGACTACGTAGCAATTGGTAAAACTTTGGGAGGTCTAGCTCAATGTGGAGCTTGGGGTTGCTTCGACGAATTCAACCGCATAGATGTTTCCGTTTTGTCTGTAATTTCTACCCAATTGCAAACTATCAGATCTGCCTTACAAAGCAAAGTGCAAAGATTTCTGGTTAGTTCATTTACCATTCGTTATAAAATTCAACCATCTAATTAAATAACAACTTACAATTAGTGATAGAATCATACTCCTTTGTTACGAAGTTATCTAAATTGTAGTTGATTATAGAATGCATTATAGATACATCCTGATGTACATTCTGACTAATACATCCTGATGTACATCCTGACTAATAAATCCTGATGTACATCCTGACTAATACATCCTGATGTACATCCTAACTAATACATCCTGATGCAACTTTAGCTCTGAGTATCAATCCATACGTAAAAGTATCTTAACCCTAATTAGTCCCAAACCATATGTAAAAGTATCTTAACCCTAATTAGTCCCAAACCATACGTAAAAGTACCTTCCTAACCAAAAAATCCATTAAATCTTTCTTAAGTCAGATTCCTTTCTCTGAAAACAATAACCAAACACCTAAACCACACCTTTTTTTCATCAGTTCGAAGGTCAAGACATGGTGCTGGATTCAAAAGTCGGAATTTTCATAACAATGAATCCGGGATACGCTGGTAGAACAGAACTTCCGGAATCAGTGAAAGCTCTTTTTAGACCCGTTGTGTGCATTGTTCCTGACATGGAGATGATTTGTCAGATTAAGCTCTTTAGTGCTGGCTTTCTGACTGCTAAAGTCCTCGCTAAGAAGATGACTGTTTTGTACAAATTAGCTAGTGAACAATTGAGCAAACAAACCCATTATGATTTTGGACTAAGGGCGCTTAAATCCGTGCTCAATATGGCAGGAAATTTGAAAAGAACCTCGGGAAATCTGCCGGAAAATCTTGTTTTAATGAGAGCTCTCCGAGACATGAATCTACCCAAGTTCATATTCGACGATGTGCCTCTGTTTCTCGGTCTTATCAAAGACTTATTCCCTGGATTGGATTGTCCAAGAGTCAGATATCCAGATTTTAATGATGCAGTGGAGACAGCACTTGAAAAGAATGGATATATTGTTCTTTCTGAACAGGTAGTTGTTACCTTGTTATTGTCATTGTAATATTGTTATTGCAACATTGTTATTGTAAGATTGTAATCATAAGATTTTAATCGTAAGATTGTTGTTATAAGATTGTAATCCTAAGATTGTTATTATAAGATTGTTATTGCATCCGTATGCACAACTTTCTTTCTTTCTTTCTTTTTCTGCTTCCGTATGTACAACTGCGAATGCTTTTCGAAACATTTTCATTAGAGGAAGCTGTTTCGACAACAATTTCTGTCCAAAAAGCTTCCACTGATTGATGAAAGAGAAAAATTATTTCATTGGTGGAAGAGAAAAATCATTTCATTGGTGGAAATGAAAAATGCAATTAAAAATGCAATAAAAAATGCAATAAAAAATCAATGGAAAATGCAATGAAAAATGTAATGAAAAATGCTTCGAAAGGTATATGCAGTTACGGACAATATCTCTGCATTTGATGATTAAAGGTGGACAAGGTTGTACAATTGTATGAAGTCATGATGACAAGGCATTCGACGATGATTGTTGGACCAACTGGAGGAGGAAAAACAGTTGTCATAGAAACATTATGTAGAGCCCAAACCTACTTGGATAAACCCACAAAACTCTTCGTTATGAATCCTAAGGTACACATTAAGCGTTCTGGTGCAAGTCGCACAACTTTGCTTGAATTGTTGTCTCACAACTTGTGATTATTTGTTCAAAAGGCATGTACAGTAGTTGAGCTTTACGGATTCTTGGATCCTCTTACCCGTGACTGGACTGATGGTCTCCTAAGCAAGATCTTTAGAGAAATAAACAAAGCCCCTGAATCGGGGAAAGATGAACGAAGATATATCGTCTTTGATGGAGACGTTGATGCTCTATGGATCGAAAATATGAACTCTGTTATGGATGACAATAAACTTCTGACCCTTGCGAATCAAGAGCGAATCAAGTTACAAGACCACTGTAGTCTTCTTTTCGAAGTAAGATTAGGAACTAAGACACATAAGCGCCATAAACATTTTAAGCTCTATAAACTTTGGTTTTTGTATATACTGCCGGAAAACCTTTTAATTAAATGTTTTACAGCTTAATTGCTGTATTTCACAAACGATGGCAGTTAAATTCTCAACATGGCTGAAAATAAAGATAAATTATATCTTTAATAAGTTATAATAATAAGTTCTCTACAAAATTTTAGGTCGGAGATCTACAATACGCATCTCCTGCAACTGTTTCTAGAGCCGGTATGGTCTATGTGGACCCGAAAAATTTGGGTTATCAGCCCTATATGGACAAATGGATAAATACTAGGTGTGAGTCTGAGAGAGAATTTTTAAAAGACTTGTGTGAAAAGTACGTGCATGGGGCCTTGAAATTGATAATAGATGGAATGCTCGGTTTGCAACAAGTGGAGCCTTTGAAGATGATTGTACCTCAAACGGCACTCAACATGGTGGTGCAGCTTTGTAACATGATTGATGCACTTTTGCCAGCTCGACCAGAAGATGAACTGACTCTAAAAAACGAGGAAACAGTTGCAGAAACAGATGGAGCAGATACTCAAAATGACGATGATTCTCTTAGAGAATTAGATTTAAGGAACGAGCTTTTAGAAGCTGTTTACATTCAAGCTTGCTATTGTTCATTAGGAGCTGCTCTAGAAGCTGGATCTAGAAAGACTTTTGATGAATTTATGAAGAAAACGTCTGGGCTTATGATGGTTGAAGATACACCAGAGAAATCAGCAACAACACGTACTTATACTGCTGCTGATAATTATAATTACTATCTTCAATATTTTCATTTTAAAGAACGTACTCGCAGTAGATCATGCAGAATTGGCTAACGTTATTCTTAACTCTTTTTTGGGTCAAACTTTTTACATTTTTTTGGGTCCAAAATAATTCTGCATCATTTACTGAGTTGAACGTTTTGAAAAATTATTGCATTTTTACTGAGCTGAACGTTTTGAAAAATTAATGCAGTTTCACGATAATTATTTGAAATGTTATTCTCCACTCACATTCATTTTCTTTTTCAATAACCGAAAAATTTAGTTGTAAAAATAACCCATTTGCAGGATATTTGCCAGTTACGTTTCGAACTCTGTACGACTATTTTTTGGATGTAACCAAGAAAATTTGGGTACCTTGGAAATGGATGGTGCCAAAATATATTCACGATAGAGACAAACACTTTAGCGACATTTTAGTACCAACTATTGACACTTTAAGAACAACTTGGTTCATCAATTTAATGAATGAACTCAAACGACCTGTACTTTTAGTAGGTGAAACCGGAACTTCGAAAACAGCGATCATTTTAGACTTTTTAAGAGGTTTAAATACAGATAAGTTTGTAAGTTATTAACATATAGAAATCAAAATTAAATTTTTTTTTAAAGTAACTTTAGCTAAACTAACTTTTAAATAATGCATATAAACAATGGATAAAACCTTTCTAGAATCAATTGCCAATCAATTTTTCATCCCGAACAACGTCAATGGACGTACAAAGAAACATAGAGTCAGCAGTGGAAAAAAGGACAAAGGACACTTATGGTCCACCGATCGGAAAGAAGCTGATCGTTTTTATTGATGATATGAACATGCCATTGGTAGACACTTATGGTACTCAGCAGCCAATAGCTCTTTTGAAACTGCTGTTTGAAAGAGGAGGCTTTTATGACAGAGGAAAGGATCTAAGTTGGATGAACATGAAAGATCTATGTATGAAATAATCCATAATTTTTATACTTCTAAAACAATTAATTCGGTCTCCATGTTGGGCCTCTTTAACAAATTTGTGCTCAGGGTGGCAGTAAATTTGTCTTATCAAATTCCCCTGACTTTCTATTGCCTTGCACTTCATTTTCCAGACTTTTGTTTATTTAAATCGCGTCGATTTTTTTCAGATAAAATTTTGATACTAGTTGAGAGATATTTATAAATATAAATTTATTCAGAATCGAACGCAAAACAGAGAATGCAAAAGAAATTTTAGGAACACCTTGAAATTTGTGAAAAAGTGAAAATACCATATTATCGAAAATTTCTAATTGTTCCTGGGAAGTGTAGTGTTTGGAACATATTCTTCAATTCGTGTTTTTGTATTCAGATTCGAATAAAAAAAGAAATTAAACAAAAATTTCCAGGAACACCTTGGAATTTTCAAAAAAGTGAAAATTCCTTATTTTTCAAAAATTCTAATTCTTCCTAGAAAGTGTAGTGTTTGGAACATATACTTAATTTCGTGTTTTTGTATTCAGAATCAAATAAAAAAAGGAAATTGCAAAAAAATTTTCAGGAACACCTGTAAATTTACAAAAAAGTGAAAATTCCAATTTTTTTAAAATTTCTAATTGTTCCTGGGAAGTGTAGTGTTTGTAAAATATTTTTAAATTCGTGTTTATGTACTTAAAAACGAATAAAAAAAGAAAAATGCAAAAAAATTTTCAGGAACACCATGAAATTTCCGAAAATGTGAAAATTCCATAATTTTCCAAAATTCTAATTGATCCTCGGAAGTGTAGTGTTTGGAACATATTTTTAAATTCGTGTTTTTGTATTTAGAATCGAATAAAAAAAGAAAAATGAAAAAAAAATTTCAGGAACACCTTGAAATTTATGAAAACGTGAAAATTCCATATATTTCAAAACTTCTAATTTATTGATCCTGGAAAGTGTAGTGTTTGCAACATAATATTAAATTCGTGTTTTTGTATTTAGAATGGAATAAAACGAAAACGTGAAAATTCCATATTTTTCAAAAATTCTATATGATCCTGGATAGTGTAGTGTTTGGAACATATTTTTAATTTCGTGTTTTTGTATTTAGAATCGAATAAAAAATGAAAATTGTAAAAAAATTTCAGAAACACCTGGAAATTTATAAAAATGTGAAAATTTCCAGATTTTTCAACAATTCTAATTGTTCCTGGGAAGTGTAGTGTTTGGAACATTTTTTTAAATTTGTACTTTTGTATTCAGAATTGAATAAAAAAAAGAAATTGCAAAACGACTTTCAGGAACACCTTGTAATTTACAAAAAAGTGTGAATTCCTTATTTTTGTAAAATTCTAATTGTTCCTGGGAAGTGTAGTGTTTGGAACATATTTTTGAATTCGTGTTTTTGTATTTAGAATCGACTAAAAAAAGAAAATTGAAAAAAAAAATTTCAGGAACACCTGGAAATTTACAAAAAGTAAAAATTCCAGATTTTTCAACAATTCCAATTGTTTCTGGGTAGTGTAGTGTTTGGAATGTATTTTAAAATTCGTGTTTTTGTATTTAGAATGGAATAAAAAAAAGAAATATCAAAAAGATTTTCAGGAACACTTTGAAATTTACGAAAACGTGAAAATTCCATATTTTTCAAAAATTCTAATTGATCCTGGAAAGTGTAGTGTTTGGAACATATTTTTAAATTCATGTTTTTGTATTCAGAATCAAATAAAAAAAAGAAATTGCAAAAAAATTTATAGGAACACCTTGAAGTTTGCAAAAAAGTGAAAATTCCATATTTTTTAAACATTCTAATTGTTCCTGGAAAGTGTAATGTTTGGAACATATGTTTATATTCGTCTTTTTGTAGTCAGAATCGGAGAAAAAAAAGAAATTGCAAAAAGATTTTCAGGAACACCTTGAAATTTACGAAGACGTGAAATTTCCATATATTTCAAAACTTCTAATTTATTGATCCTGGAAAGTGTAGTGTTTGCAACATAATATTAAATTCGTGTTTTTGTATTTAGAATGGAATAAAAAAAAAAAAGAAATTTCAAAAAAATTTTCAGGAAGACCTTAAAATTTACGAAAATGTGAAAATTCCATATTTTTCATAAATTCCAATTGATCCTGGAAAGTGTAGTGTTTGGAACATATTTTTAAATTCGTGTTTTTGTATTCAGAATCGAATAAAAAAAAGAAATTGCAAAAAGATTTTCAGGTTCACCTTGAAATTTACGAAAATGTGATAATTCCATATTTTTCCAAAATTCAAATTCTTTGAAAATTTTCTAATGGAGAATGTGTTCTCACTAAGCATATAATTTTTTCTAATTTTTTAATAGGTTTTTTGGCAGCGATGGGAAAAGCAGGAGGAGGACGTAACCGAGTGGATCCTCGATTTATTTCCATGTTTTCAGTGTACAACGTAACGTTTCCTGCAGATGAAACTCTCAATTATATTTATACTAGCATTTTAGAAGGACATTTGGAAATATTTTCGGAGGAAATTCAACTTATAACTGGACCAATAATTCGAATCACCTTAGAGCTATATAAAGTATTGTACCTTTAATGTCTAACTAAAAAATTATATTAAAATTAAATTAAGATAATATTAAGATTTAATTATTTAATTAAGTGTAATTTGTTTATTAAATATTTATGAAATTGTAAAGTGTCTTACGAAAATTGTAAGGCATTATATTTTCTGTTTAATTAGCTAATCGTCATTGAATTGCCTCCGACTCCTTCAAAATTCCACTACATATTCAATATGCGTGATTTATCAAGGATTATGTCTGGACTTCTTCAAAGTTATCAGCAATATTTTCCAGGGGTTCAAAATTTTGTTCGCTTATGGAGAAACGAATTTGTGAGAGTCATGTGTGATCGTCTTATCAATACGGAAGTAAGACTACAACGTTTTATGCTATTTAAAATAAGACAAATTTAAAAAATACATTATTTAAATCTGGTACATATTTTCTTAAATACTTAAAACGAAAAATTAAAATTGAAGGATTACAAACTGGTACGAACCCACTTAGAAGAAAAAATCAAATCAGTATGGGAAGATGAGCGTCAGGTTATAGAATACGTCATGAGGGATCCTTTGCTTTTTGGTGACTTCAGGAACGCCTGTAATGAAGAAGAACCCAGATTTTATGAGGATTTGCTTGACTATGAAGCAGTTTATACTCTATTTATGGAGGTGCAAATAAAATTTTAAATATACATAGATAGATACATATATACATAGATATACATAGGTACATAAAAATATAGATACAATAATACACACATAGTTAATTAATTTAATTAAAATTAATTTAATGTGAATAGGATTATTCTAAAAAAATATGAATTAATCTTTCAAACAATACGTAATTCAAAAACATCCAAAACCAATCTTCCAATTGAAGTCTGATAAATAGTATGCTAATCCGATAAATCTTTCTTGATATTTCATGAAGAATGTAATAATTTAAGAACATCATCTTCAACATATACAAATTTAAATTCATCATCATGTACCAAACCAATGAACATTGTAACAATCTCCCAAATAATACCGCAATTCAAACCCAAATATCAATTCAAAAATCATCCAAAAATATTGTAGAACTCATTCAATAAGCATCTAAAGAGAATCGCGAGTAGTATAATAGCTCGAAAACCCTTCTAACCATATCATCAACAATATACGAATTCAAAAAATGTTCAAACACAACGTACGAATTTTGTAAACATATAAAAATGATCATCAACCATGAACCAATCTAATAAACACCTAAAAATATCATCAAACATCCGTATCAATCTAATAAACATCTAAAAATATCATCAACCATCTATCAATCCAATAGAAATCCAAAAATACCACGAACCATCTAAAAATTCAATAAAAATCCAAAAATATCATCAACCATCTATCAATCCAATAGAAATCCAAAAATATCACGAACCATCTAAAAATTCAATAAAAATCTAAACAATATCATCACCAAAGTAGCAAATATCAAACAATCAACTTACGATCAAATGAGCTTTAATAGCACAATTTTTTCAGATTTTGGAAGAATACAACGAAAAAGGATCAAAGCTGAGCCTGGTTCTCTTCAATGATGCTTTGGAGCATTTGACGAGAATTCACCGAGCTCTACGAATTCACCGCGGACATGTTCTAGTAGTTGGAATTGGTGGTTGTGGAAAACAGAGTGTAATCAGATTAGCAGCCTTTGCTGCCAATTGTGAGATCTTTGAGATCACTTTGAGTCGAGGATACAACGAAAATTCATTCCGCGAAGACATAAAAGCCCTGTATAATAAAGTTGGAGTCGAAAACAAACGGGTTGTGTTCATGTTCACTGCAGCTCATGTTGTAAACGAGAGTTTTCTTGAGATAGTTAACAACATGTTGATGATTGGAGTGGTGCCTGCTCTCTTTACTGACGAAGAGAAAGATTCTGTAATTAACGCTTGCAGACAATCTGCCAAGGATGCTGGTTACGGTGTTACAAAGTAGGTTTTGAAAATTGTTAAAAGATTTTCAGCATTTTATATTTGCATTTGATTTGCAGTACATAGTATTTCTCCTCGACAGTCTCATTATACAGTCTTACACGAATTGTAAGACATTCTGAATGTATTATACAGCTTGTATAATACTGTATAATACTGTATAATACTTGTATAATACTTGTATAATAGCTGAAACTCTGTTTCAGCTTTTGATTATAAAACAACTTACGAATCAATTTTAGTAAATTTTGATCGTTGAATTCTGTTATTTCTTTTAAATTTTGACAAACTCGGGATATTCTTTTTTCTAGAGAAAACGTATGGAGCTACTTTGTTAAAACGAGTACATCAAACTTGCGGATTGCTCTGCCTATGAGTCCTTCAGGAGATATTTTAAGATCTCGATGTAGAAGCTATCCTGGTCTTGTAAACAGCACGACAATTGACTGGATGTTTCCTTGGCCCGAACAGGCGCTTTTCGCGGTTGCCAACGTTATTTTAATAGACGTGTGTTTCTAATAATGATAAAAAATTCACTGTTTTCAAAATAATTTACTTTCTTTGACACAATTCTTTATTTTCCAAACATTTCAATCTATACTTGTAACGTTCCATTTTGTTTGAAACATTTCGTTTTGTTTGAAACATTTCGTTCTGTTTGAAACATTCCATTTTGTTTGAAACATTCCATTTTGTTTGAAATATTTCATTCTGTTTGAAACATTTCGCTTCCTTTGAAACATTCAGTTTCCTCTGAAACATTTCATTTCCTTTGAAACATTTCGTTGTATTTAAAACATTTCGTTGTATTTAAAACATTTCGTTGTATTTAAAACATTTCGTTGTATTTAAAACATTTCATTGTATTTAAAACATTTCGCCGTATTCAAAAATTTATTTGCACTTGAAACGTTTCGTTGTAATTGAAATAAATTATAAAACAAACCAAACTTGACTTAAATTTCCAGAATCCAAACATTCCAGAGATGTATAGAGAATCGATAGTTCAACACATAGTGGACGTGCACATTTCTGTAGGCCACTACACCGAAGATTTTCTAATAAAGCTCAGAAGAAGAAACTACGTGACACCAAAGCACTATCTTGATTTCATAAATACGTACTTAAAGCTCTTGGTGGAAAGAAAAGAATTCATTACTGCCCAGTGTGAACGACTATCTGGAGGTAAAATACAATTTGTATACCTACTGCTACAAAAATATTGACATTTCCAAAAAAAACTATACAAAACACTTTTTTTTTTCTAAAAACACTTTTTAGAAACTTTACGTAATTAATTGCGGCGAATCAACATTTCGTCTTTTATTTATGATTAATTAAATGCATTTTTATAAATTAGGTCTCACAAAAATAGCAGAAGCGTCGGACACACTAGCGGATCTAAACGCGATTTTAGCAGTTCAAAGAGTAAAGGTTGACGAACAGACTAGAAATTGTGAACAACTTTTGAAAAGCATTGGTGAGAGTACGGACATTGCGAAGGAGAAGCAGACGATAAGTATGGAAAAGCGTCAAGAGATTGAAGTACAAAATAAAATAATTAATAAAGAATCAAGAGAAGCTAAGGCAGCGTTGGATGATGCTCAACCAGCTCTAGAAGCTGCTAGATTGGCTCTTGGTGATCTAGAAAAAGCCGACATCACGGAAATTAGGTTTTAGTTTTATCACATTCAAAATACAAATACGGAAACGTAAAAATACTGAAAATACGAATACTGAATCATAAAAATACTGAAACATACAAATACTGAAACATACAACTACTAAAACACAAATATTGACGCGAAGTAACGTACAAATACTAAAACATACAACTAAAACATACAAATATTGAAGCGTAGTAACGTACAAATACTAAAAATACAAATAATGAAGATAAAAAAAGCGCAAATCCTTGTACCTTATGAGAATGCAATAGAAAAAGAAAATTTCATGTTGCGAATAAAAGAAGGTATAAAAAATTATTTCTTTCAGATCATTCGCGACACCTCCGGAACCGGTACAAGTGGTATGTGAAGCTATTTCCATAATTCAAGGTGCTAAGGAGATATCTTGGAAGACTGCAAAAGGAATGATGAGTGATCCTAATTATCTAAGAACCCTGCAAGAAATGAACTGCGACTTGATAACCCTAAAACAGCAACAAATGGCCAAGGCTCATTTAAAACGATCCAATAAAATGGAACAAATGAAGATCATCAGCAAAGCTGGTTACGGACTCTACAAATTTTTATTAGCCGTCCTAGACTATTGTGCAGTTTACAGAGAAGTGAGCAATATCAACCGAATTTAGAATCAAAGAAATCAACAAGACATATTTCATATCATCAACAATCCAAAACATATTTTCATACATTTTTCACACAGTTTCCTGCGATCCCTATTTTTTCCAAATCATAGTTCCCTACTATAGGAATACCTACTATAGGAATACCTACTATACGAATACCTAGGAATTCCGTGTTTGAAATCGATTTGAAAAAAATAGTTATTGTTGCGCTCTCTAGTTTTAAAGGATAGTTTCCTATTGTTTGGAATTCCATGATTGATTTGAACACAACAATAAAAGCAATATAAAGCAAATAAAAGCAAATAAAAGCAATATAAAGCAAATAAAAGCAAATAAAAGCAATATAAAGCAATATAAAAGCAATGTAAAATAAATAAAGAAAGAGAGAACGCAACAATGGTACATTTTATTTTCCTGTTTTAAGGTGAAGCCAAAAATGGATCGAGTTGCGGCTCTAGAAGCGGAAGCGGAAAGAGCTCGCAGGGCTTTGGAAAAGGAGGAACGAGAACTGAGAAAAATTGAGAGTCAATTATCGGAATTAAACGCAAAGTACGAGATCGCAATGGCAGAAAGACAAAAATTGCAAGATGAAACGGATCTCCTTCAGCGTCGTTTGATAGCTGCTGATAAGCTAATAAACGGCCTTTCATCAGAAAATAAACGATGGCAGAATGATTTAAAAAATCTTCAAGAGGAGCTTGAAAAAATTATTGGCAATTGTCTCCTCTCGGCTGGATTTTTATCCTACAATGGTACATTTTCGTACGAGTACAGGAACGAAATGGTGTACAACAAATGGCAGAAGAATATTTTAGAAAAAGCGATACCTTTGACACAACCTTATCGACTGGAAATGCAATTGAGCAATGATGTCGAAATTAGTGGGTATGCAAATGGGATTGGTAGATTTTTATTTATAGTTGTTGTTCTGTGTGCATTTCTAAAAAGTCACTATCTACCTCTTGCAGATAGTGACTTTTTAAAAATTTACGGCAGTATTATAACAACAAAACAAAACAAAAACAAACAAAACCTAACATAACAAAATATAACAAAAAAATACAAAAATTAAAAAATTACCTATATTTTCTTAAAGTAAGGGTTTGTTTGAATACTATAGATGGAATTCTGAAGGACTACCACCTGATGAACTATCAATACAAAATGGTATCTTGACAACAAGAGCTTCTAGATTCCCGTTGTGCATAGATCCGCAGCAACAGGCACTCAATTGGATCAAGAAACGAGAAGAAAAGAACAATCTGAAAATAGTTTCTTTCAATGATTCTGATTTTTTAAAGCAAGTCGAGATGGGAGTGACCTACGGATTTCCAATTCTCTTCCAGGATGTGGATTTCATCGATCCAGTGTTAGATAACGTTTTATCAAAAAATATCCAAAGTATGTTCCTTCATATGATAATTTTAAACAGAAATTGCTAAACGCTTCGGCTGTCACAAAAGGCATCATTATCTTAGAAAGCTTATTGATACATCATTGATATGATTATCAACACTGTTAAAAATGTTTATAATTCCACTACAGTATATAGGAAGTAATTTGCATAAACGTATTGTAATTTTACTATATTTTTGTCATAAAGTTTGATCAGTATACAAAATAGTAAAATTACTATACTTGATTTAGTTTTGCAATACATGTATAGTAAAATAAGTACATGTTTACTATACGTGTTTAGTAATTTTACTATACTTGTACTTTAAAAATACTATTTCGTGTATAGTAAAATTACAATACGTATATGAAAATTATTTCCTATACATTGTAGTACAATTGTCATAGAAATTTTTAACAGTGAATATACGAATTAATCCTGGCTCTAAAAACCGAATCGTTTGATAATTCAAATTATTATATTTTCATACTATTATATTTCCATACTATTATATTTTCATACTATTATATTTTCATACTATTACATTTTCAAACTATTATATTTTCAAAATTATGAATATAACTCTACAGACCTTTTTCAATTTTTTAATATTTTCTAAATATTATATTTTCAACTACCTGCATTTTCAAGTGTGGAAAAATTACACTTGAGACGTAAACTAAATAATCACTCTAATAGATGTTGCGGGCCGCATATTTGTAATAATAGGCGACAAGGAAGTAGATTATGATCATAGGTTTCGATTGTATTTGACCACAAAATTGTCCAATCCGAATTTTAATCCTGCTGTCTATGCTAAAGCAACCGTTGTAAATTACATGGTGACTTTGTTCGTAAGTGAAACTATTTTTCTCTCAATTCAAAATTTTCAACAACTTCTTGTCAACAATTGTCTTTTACACAATTGAGGTTCTGGATTCCATAACCAGCACATTTAAATTTAATGGTCTATAACAGGTCATGGAATCCAGCCCCTCAATTTTAATATCCAATTTCTTTTATTTTTACCTTAAATTCATCAAAAAACAAATTTGAATTAATCAGAATTTGAATTCATCATAATTTGAATTAATCGAGGGGTCGTCAACTAAGGTATTCTTCGTACACTTGCCAGATATTCTCGAATATTCTGTAGATATTCCCATATTCAATATTCTCAGTATTCGAAAG
>WNHD01001879.1:0-25484 GCA_011057455.1 Ganaspis sp. Gsp50
TTTATATGCCAAAAAGCTCCGCGCAAAGAAATCGGTAAAAGCTCGAACCATCTCTGAGATCTTTTAGACACTTCATCAAAAAGTCATATTTAAATGTGCTAAAATCAGGGATGGGGACGAAATTGGTATATTTGTTCCGTTCCGTGACAATGAAACAGAACGAAATTAAATCTGACTTGTGTTCCGTTCCACGGCACGGAACGAAAATCGGATGGTCTTTTGTTCTGTTTCACAGCACGGAACGAAAATCGATCGGACTTTAGTTTCGTTCCAAGGCACGGAACTAAAATAGACACTATTTTTGTTCCGTGTCAAAGTACAAAAATATTTCCTTTCTTTACAATTTTCTGCTTGTTTTTTTTAATTAAAGATATTAAAAGTTGGTACGGAACGAAAATAGATCTTTTTTTGTTCCGTGCCTTGGAACGAAACTAAAGTCCGATCGATTTTCGTTCCGTCCGTGGAACGGAACAAAATTCCGGTCGATTTTCGTTCCGTACCTTGGAGCGAAACAAAATTATAATGGATTTTCAACAGAAAAAAATTAAATTTTAATTTTTTTCTGTTTCCGTTCCCATCCCTGTATAAATATCTACTAAATTACCTGGGATATCCGTAGGATATCCGTAGGACTTCCCTTAGATATCCAAACACAATTATAGAAGAAAAAAAAATTTTATGACCAGGATTCGAACCCTTGTTACGTAGCTAACAGTCGAGTAGGCTACGATCTGTGATACACAGACTTTTATGGTAATGATTAAAATTCTTAAGTAGTAGTTTTCTTTTATATCCAACGATATTGTTTGATGTTTGATGGCTTCTTAGATAATTTCTCTTTAAAGATCGACAGGTGTGCCATTAGTAGAGCTAAGGTTATGTTTGCCAATAGTTTTCTATTCGTTATCTAGAGTTTTATTAATTATTTTGCATAAGTGTCACGTGGAATTTATCATAAAATCGCATAATTATAGACAAAATAGACTTTAAACTATGAACTTTATTATTCTTTATTTTTATTGATATAATAAATAGTACTATTTGTATCTTCTTTAAGCATTCAATATCCTTGGGATATCCTTAGGATATCCATAGGACATCCGTAGGATATCCACAAAATATCCGGAAAATATCCTAAGATATCCTACGTATATTCGATGGATATCAACATTTCCTCTTTCCCGGATATCCTGAAAAAATCCTTCGGATATCCCAGAATATTTTCAGGATATCCAGTGAATATCCGTTGCTATCAAGGAATTATCTTCTTAGTTTTTAAATAATTTTTTATTAAATAGGAAGAAAAGAAAGCTTTAGTATTCAAAGTAAATTATGGTGATTTTTAATAAAAAAAATACTTAAAAACTAAGAATATAATTACTGATGATATTGAACAATATTTTAAGTAGCGCGCGTGATTCAGAGAAACTGTATCTGTCACAATTCAGTGGCATCCAATGACGTAGGACTTCTAACCTAAAATTGTGAACTCAATTTTATTATTTGCATTTTGTTTCTCAATAATAAATTCATTTATTTAGCACATTCATAAAAAGTCCCACTTTTGACGCAAGGAAAACGTGACAAAAAGCACATTTTACAAGCATGGATTCTATAAATACACTCACGCATGCGTAGATGTCACATAGGACTTTTATTTCACGATAGTTACTTTATGGTTTATTAAATGGCGTCTTCTCTATATCCGGTAGTGGCTCATCGCCAGCTGTCAAAGGCGCGGCAAAATGCAAATTTTTAAATACAATTATTAAAAAAAACTGTAATAAGTTCAACAGAATTAATATTATGAAAAATATTGGCAAGCTTAATTTGTCTGAAGAATACAATAATTTTTAAAAAATTATATTAATGTCATTTAATGAATGAATAATTGTTTTATTAAATATTTTGAAGTACTGAAAAGTATTTGAAAATAGTTTAAAGTATTTTAAGGTAATTTAAAGTAGTTTTAAGTATTTTGGAATATTTTAAAGACATTTTAAGTTTTCTTAAATATATTGAAGTATTTTAAAATATTTTGAAGTATTGAGAAGTGTTTGGAAATATTTAAAAATCTTCTTGTACCTTATTTAATGCTTCAAGTACTGATATTTTAAAAAAGTTTGAACTATTTTGAAGTATCTTTAAATATTTCGATGTTCTCTAAAGTAATATACAGGATTTTGAAGTATTTTATACTAATTTTAAACTAATGTTAAGTATATTTACATATTTTAAAGTATATTTTTTAAATATTTTAAAGTATTGGGAAGTATTTAGAAATATGTTAAAATTATTTAAAATATTGTGAAGTGGTCTGAAGTACTTTAAATTAGTTTTAAATATTTTTAAATATTTACAGTATTTTGAAATAATTTAAAATATTTTTCTTTAAATATTTTGAAGTATATTAAAATAGTTTTTAAGTATTTTTAAATATTTTGAAGTATTTTTTAATAGCTTAAAATATTTTTAAATATTTGAAGTATTTTAAAGGGTCCGTCCATAAATTACGTCACGCTTTCGAGGGGTGGGAGGGGGCTCGAATTTGCTGACCGTGATGATCTGTACAAAAAATGGCGCTAATACATATGAAGTTTGTGACGACAGGGGGGGGGGGTTGGAAAAAATGTGAAAAATAACGTGACGTAGTTTATGGACAGCTCCAAATTAGTTTTAAGTATTTTTAAATATTTTGAAGTATTTTTATATATTTTGAAGTATTTTAAAGTAATGTAAAGGATTTTGAAACATTTTATACTAATTATAAACTCATTTTGAGTATACTTAAATATTTTAAAGTGTTTTTCAAATATTCTGAAGTATTGGGAAGTGTTTGGAAATATTTTAAAATTATTTAGAATATTTTCTTAAAATATTTTGAAGTAGTCTGAAGTACTTTAAAGTAGTTTTAAGTATTTTTAAATATTTTTAAATATTTTTAAATATTTACAGTATTTTTAAATAATTTAAAATATTTTTAAATATTTACAGTATTTTTAAATAATTTAAAATATTTTTCTTTAAATATTTTTAAGTAATTTAAAACAGTTTTTAAGTATCTTTAAATATTTTGAAGTATTTTTAAATATTTTGAAGTATTTTTAAATATTTTGAAGTATTTTTAAATATTTTGAAGTATTTTTAAATATTTTGAAGTATTTTAAAATATATGAAGTATTTTGAAATATGTAGTCTAAAGTATTATTGTTGAAAAGTTATAAAAAAGATTTATGAAAATAGGGGAAAAGGGGGAAAAATACTTTATTTTAGGTGTTTTAGGGAATTTTCTTAAAAAGAGGGGAAAAGGAGGAAAAAGGGAATTAGGTAAAATAGGAGACGAACTGTGATTGCATCTAATGTTAACAATGTTTTTGTTTTTTACGGTTGACATAAAAATTGTTTTTCATTGTCTTTCTTTATAGATGGTTTTTTTTTTGTTTAAGGGGGTTTCCCTAACTCCCTGACCGGGGCTCTGCCCCTGTCACCGTTGGGGGGGGGCAGGCCCTCCGAACAATCATAAAAAATTATGCTACTTTTTCTCAATTTCTACTTGTTTCAAATGTAATAAATAATAATGTATCTCAGATAATAATTAATTCTCGGATTAAATTAAGGTTGTGCCCAAGATCTTGATTGATAAATTAGAGATCTTTATGTTTATTTCTTTCCTGAAGTTGTTTTCCAAAAATAATGATAAATCAAATAATAAGAGTACCAAGACTTACAGTTGACAAACTCTCAAAACACCGTGGCCATGTTCAGACACTGTCAGACACGTTTTTGACAGCAATAAAGTCACGAACTTGGCAATCTGTGAGACAAATCTTCATCGCAAATTTGATACTTTGCATAACTTTCCAAATGAAGAATGTAAAAGTTTTTAATCCGAGAAAGGTAAAAATATTGTTAATGCTCTGACAATATGACGACGAAGAATCGAGAAAGTGGAGCGTTTCTAAAACGAGAAGCTTCCCCTTCAAAAAGTTCATAATACTGAGTCAGAGAAACGCTGAAAACTTTCCGAGGGGGGGTTGAAATTCTCTGAAAGCTCTTTTTCTACTTAAGCAGCATGACGGTCGCTCCCAACTCTAAAGTTTATAAATAAAGAAGTTCGAAACGGTTGGACAAAAAGGTGGCCAAGAGTCATGAACACGAATTTCACTGCACCCTCGTTTGTATAAAACTTCATGTGCAAAACGTTCATCGATCCTGTACGCCACATTTCCTTCTCAATGTTAATTAATAATCTAGTCAAGCGGTTTGTGCACAGTCCTTATAAAGGAGAGAATTATTCGCACGTAAAATATTGCACGACGAAAGCTGACACAAAGAGAATCAAATTTAAATTAGTGTAAGGTATTATGTCTCAAAGAAAGTTTTTGTCCATTTATTTCTTGCAACTTGTTTTACAAACTTTTGAATTTGTTTTTATAAAGAAGAACTGCAACGTTTCGTATAAAACATTTTCATGACATATGTTTCATGTGAAAGATTGCAGAAACCACACAGAAAATTTGTTTTAAAAAGAGGAGCTTTCATCAGCATCGATTTTTATCATTTAGCAAACTGATCGCAGTCCAAGTTTTTATATTTCATTTCATTTCATTTATTCACATAAACGGAATAAAACATTCTTTACAGAAAGATATATTAAATTAAAACAAGGATATGAGCGTATCTCAGAAACCTTTAACTTTTTCATAAAAAAAGGAAATTTTAATTTTGAACACAATATTCAAAAGAAGTTCAAATATAGTTATAATAATAAACTTCCAAAATCCATAGAAAAACAAATTAAATATACTGTCTCCAAATAACTATTAAAAGTTTTAAAAATAAAATTTAATTGATATATATATTCACTTTTTTTTTATTGAAACATTTTTTTTCTAATTCTGTATGAAAAATGAAGAAATACGTGCTCTTTTATTTTCCTATTTGAGAAAAATTATGAAAGTTATGATTTTTCAGCATCCTTAGAAGTAGATGATTTTTGAAATACACTTTTTCACTGTTATGCTAGAAGATAATGAATAATATAATAAATGAAAATTGTTCCTTTTTTCTTGAAGATTTCAAATATGTAATGAAAATTAAATAAATTCAAAGGTTTACATGTTGTATTTATAAAAATAAGGCAAAAACAAAAGAATTTTGAGAGGAAAAAGTAATTCTAAACTCTAAGAAGAAAACTAAAAAAAATTGTAAACAGTTCTTGAACGAAAAAACCCACTTTGGTATAAACGAGAAAAAGTTTTTTATTTATCCGTAGCTAAAGTAAAATGCAATTGATTATTTTCACGGATTTGTGGATAAAAAAGTTAAATTCCGGAGAAACCAGGTAGATGACAAAACTGCATTTTCTGACGAGATGTGTATTCTTTGCAAAAAGTTTTGTAAAATTGTATAGACTGCTTTTTTCAATACCTGCGCAGGAAGTAGAAGTTTGGCAGACAAGTTGTCGATTTTTAGATCAATAACGCGTCATTGGGGATAAACTTTACTTTGTCCATAAGTGAGCAAAGTTGCTGAGTAAATAGAGAACCATTTTTCATGTCTCTTCAATCACCCGTATATGGTTTGTCTGGAAAAACTCGATAAAGTTTTGTGTATTAAATTTTCCATTGTTTTTGCTATCGATCAAAAAGATATTTCGAAAAACTTGAACAATCTGGAATAGAGATTACAAAAGGAATTGTGTTATACTGATCAACAATCAATAATGTACCTTTTTATTATACTTTACATTACACCTTTTTGTTAAACTTTCCATGCTTTTATTATACTTTACACTTTTTATTATACTTTATACTTTTTACTATACTGTATGCTTTTTACTATACTGTATACTTTTTATTATACTTTATACTTTCTATTATACTTTATGCTTTTTATTATACTTTATACTTTATACTTTTTATTATACATTATGCTTTTTATTATACTACTTTACACTTTTTATTATACTTTATACTTTTTACTATACTGTATGCTTTTTACTATACTGTATACTTTTTATTATACTTCTATTATACTTTATGCTTTTTATTATACTTTATACTTTTTATTATACATTATGCTTTTTATTATACTACTTTATACATTTTATTATGATTTACACTTTTTATTATACTTTACACTTTACATCTTTTTATTATTGTACTGTTTTACATCTTTCTTTTATTCGAAAAACTTGAAGTTTTATCCCAGGTGAAAAAATAATCAGAGGCGGTTGAGACAACTTCATTTTTTGAAAAAAAATATGCAAAACTGTTGAATATCTGAAATAACTTCAGGGATAGAAGTATTTTGTAGTAAATGATTCTACCTTAATTTTGTAAACTTCTAGGTCATTTTTACCTTTACTTTAAACGCCAAAGGTTCAGGTATAGTTCAGTTTGTTAGCAACGAACCTTTACAAGAGTATGCATTTACACTCAGGTTCAAATCTCGAACCTCAAACACTTTGTATTTCTTTGATTTTTATTTGACTTGACTTCACTTGACAAATTTCGGTTCATGTAAATAATTGGAAGTATTTTACTTTATGTATAAAACCCAACAAAATCTTTGTGAATCAAACCTTTGTGAAGTTTTCGTCCGAATCATTTCCAAGAAATTTTTCATCCGGGATAATACTTTCTTAACATTATTTCACAATTTATTAATAAAACTGTTTTGATCCGCGGACACCGTTACATCAAAATTCAAATTACTTTTAAATAATTGTTCAAACAATAATTTGAATAATTACTTTTAAATAATTATTCAAACAATAGTTTGAATTAAATTTTTAATACTAGTTATGATTAATTTTGTTGAATACCATACTGTTTCTGATATTATAAAAAGTAGTAGTTTGATTTCAAAATTGTAGTTTGATTCAAAATCCTTTGATTGAAAATCAAAAGGATTTTGAATCAAACTACAATGTCCTTTTTTTAAATTTCACCCAAAATTCTCCGTCAGCAGCAAACACGAATCCCTTTTCGAAAGTAACAGGATGTTTCGTTCTCTCTTCTCTCTCCAAAACAAATTTTTGCAACAAATGGACAAACAGGATTTTTATTTCCATCAACGCGAATCGATTTCCAATGCATTTTCTCGGTCCAAGACCAAAAGGAATGTACACATAGGGATTAATCTTGTCCTTGTTGTCATCATTGAACCTCTCGGGGTCAAATTTCTCCGGATCCGGAAAATACTTTTCATCATGATGAAGAGCGTATATCGGCAACCATAACATGGAATTTTGTTCTAAGGTGTATTCCTGACTGTCTGGGGTAGATTTCGGTAGATTGTAATTTCCAACACACATTCTGTCCATCATGGCGTTTGGTGGGTATTTTCTCAGCGTCTCAGATGTCACCATATCCAAATACTTCATCTTAGTCAAAGTGTCGTAGGAAATGTCTTCATCTTCTTTTGTAAAAGTGTCCACCTCGTTTCGGAGTTTTTCCTGCACTTGTGGATTTACTGCCAGTTCATGGGCAAGAAAACTCATAACTACCGCCGAGGTGGCAAATCCTGCTAGGTAGAAAAAGAATGCTTGTGACACAATGTCGTCAATTGTCACTTGAGTGCCTCCCTCCCTATGGCAGGCTTCCATTAAAAGGTGGATCATGTCTGGTCGAACAATATTTTTCTCTTCTCTCTCCGTTACCGTCTCTTTCACGATTTTTCTAAAAAATCTGTTGACCGAACGCGGCATTATTGGCTCACCTATTAATTTCATAAACCTCGAGAAATACATTATTGCCAAAAACTTCAAACCGCGACGAAAACTGCCGAAATTCGAAACATCTTTTCCTTTCAGATAAAACTCGTTTTCTCGATCCTGCATGGAGTCGACTTTTATTCCAAAAGCTACAGAAACTATGACGTCGTTGGTATATCTTGTGAAAGCGTCTTTCATGTCAACGGAAATTGTCTGATCTGGATTGTCCGAAAAATACTGGACAAAATTTTCAGAGCACTGGGATATCAATTTGAACATGAATTTCATTTTGCTGCCAGTGAAGGATGGAGACAAGGTATTTCGCATCTTTCTCCATCTATCGCCTCGGAGGACAAACAAATTTTTGCCAAATAATGGGTCTGCGTCTTCGGGAAAGAAATTACTGTGGTCGGTAAAGCTCTCGAAGTCTTTTATGCAAATATCCTTGATTATTTCTGGATCTCTTAGAACTATTATTGGTCTGTGGAATTGCATTATTCCGGTGTATTTTGCTTCTGGAAACTTGGTGTATACTAGTTGGACGAATTCAGGCATGGATAAACTTCGCGTGAACATAACCTCTAATGTGTTTCCGAAAAATGGTATTGGTTTCAGATGAGAAATTAGTCCTTTTTTAATCCAGTAATTTCGATGTCGGTAGATTGAGAATAGAGCGCCGACCGCGCCTACTATAAATGTCAAGGACAGTAGATATATCGTCAGCATTTTCACAATTTGTATCGCAATTTTTTCGCGATATAAAAATTGGTTAATCGATTAATTAATTGATTAAATGTTTGTTAGTGAACTTAGTCATTTAATATGAAAGTAGTCGATTCATTAACTTAATCATATCATGAATTTAATCAAATCATGAATTTAACCAAATCATGAATTTAATCAAATCATGAATTTAACCAAATCATGAATTTAATAAAATCATGAATTTAATTAATTCATAAATTTAATTAATATTAAGTCAATCAATTCATGAGTTTAATCAATTCATGAAAATTGTCAATTAAATTAGTAATTTCTTACTCGAGTAAGTAATTAATTTCAGATTACATTATCAACTTGTAAATATTAGATTGATAATACACTTTTTTCTAACACACACACTTCATTTTAGACAGACGTAGTTTCTTTCTTTTCTTGGTTGCAATTAATTAGAACGGATTATTCGAAGGTCAGTCACTTAAAGAAAGTATACATTCGCATTCGATGTTTGCCGGCTGAATGCTGCCTTACTACTGACAGTTGATGAGCAGAAGTAGATTCTGGAGTGTGAACGGTTAAAAATAAACACCGATGATATGACATCACGAATGTATATACATAAAAGCGGAAAAATGAAATAGTCAATTGATCACTTTTTTTCACAAGAATGATTTATAAGGCAACATATTTTTATACACAACTTACAGGTTTCTTCTCAGCTATAGTTGAACATTCGAAAATGGAATTTAAATATAAATGAAAATAAAATGAAATAAAAATCTAAATTGCATGATAACAAATACAACCATAAGGATACAGTTATTATAAAAAGAAATTCGAAAAAAGTATGCTTTGATTTACTCGAATTAATTTCAAATTAGTTTTTTCTAATTCCTTCTTTAATTTGCACGGTATTTTCTTATAAATTTCATTGTAAAAAGTGAATAAATGTATTGTTCGACACAAAATGGTAGTTTCTACTGAATCTGAAATGTCAAAATAGAAAACTGGATAGTTCGATAAAATACAGTACTATATTTACAGAATCACAATTGTAAAATTTGCAAAACTGTAGTGTCTGGCTCTACAAATAACTATCTACTGAATCTGAACTGCAAAACTACCAAAACTGCGTTGTCTGACACCAAACAGAACTTTCTACTGAATCTAAATTGTAAAAATACCAAAAGGGTACTGTCTGATTCAACACAGAACATTCTACTTAATCTAAACTGTAGAAAGAAAAAAAATGTCCTGTCTGACTCAACAAGGTACTTTCTACTTAAATTTGCTTATAAAGATCTGAAAATTGTATCGTCTGACAAAATACAGTAATGTCTAGTGAAACTGAAGTGTCAAAAAAGAATAATAGTTTTATTCAACACCTAAATTTTCTGCTGCAACTCAACTGTAAAAAGAGAAAAATAACGGTCTGACACAACACGGTATTTTCTACTTAATTTAGCTTATGAAGATTAGAAAAATGTATCGTTTGACAGAATACAGTAAACCAACTGAGTCTAAACTCTAAACTGTAAAAAAAATTAAAACTCAATTGTCTGACTCAAAGTAGCATTTTCTACTGAATCTAAACTCTAAGAATTTTCAAAACTGCACTGTCTGACTGATCACAGAATTTTCTACTGAATTTTAACTGTAAAAAGGGAAAAAATCTAATGTCTGACTCAACAAAGCACTTTCTACTGCAATTCAACTGTATAAATTAAAAAAATATATTGTCTGACTTAATTAGGTATATCTACTTAATCTGAACTGAAAAAATTTCACAACTGTACTGTACGACTCTGCAAATAACTTTCTACTGAATCTCAATTGCAAAAATTTTAAAACTGTATTGTCTGACACAAAACAGAACTTTCTACTGAAACTTAACTATACACGTTTTCAAAACAGAACTTTCTATTGAATCTATACTATAAACGTTTTCAAAATTGCACTGTCTGACTAATCACGGAATTTTCTACTGAATTCCAAATGTAAAAGATAAAAAATCTAATGTCTGACACAACACAGCACTTTCTACTGAATTTCAACTGTATAATTTGGGAAACTGTATTGTCTTACTCAATTAGGTATTTTCTACTTAATTTAAACTATAAAAATGTCAAAACTGTAGTGTCTAACTCTACGAATAACTATCTACTAAATATGAACTGTAAAAATATCAAAATTCCCTTGTCTGTCCCAAAACAGAACTTTCTACTGAATCTAAACTCTAAAAATTTTCAAAACTGTACTGTCTGACTAATCACAGATTTTTCTACTGAATTTTAAATCTAAAAAGCAGAAAAATCTAATGTCTGACTCAACACAGCACTTTCTACTGAAGTTCAACTGTTTAAATTGGAAAAGTGTGTTGTCTGACTCAAATAGGTATTTCTACTTAATCTAAATTGTAAAAATGTCAAAACTGTCGTCTGCAAATCTACAAATAACTTTCTACTAAATCTGACTGCAAAAATTTCAAAACTGTAGTGTTCGACTCTACAAATAACTTCCTACTGAATCTGAATTGCAAAAATTTCAAAACTGTATTGTCTGACACAAAACAGAACTTTCTACTGAAACTTAACTATAAACGTTTTCAAAACAGAACTTTCTACTGAATCTTAACTATAAATGTTTTTAAAACAGCATTGTCTGACTAATCACGGAATTTTCTACTGACTTCGAAATGTAAAAACATAAATAATCTAATGTCTGACACAACACAGTGCTTTCTACTGAATTTCAACTGTATAAATTGGGAAACTGTATTGTCTTACTCAATTAGGTATTTTCTACTTAATTTAAACTGTAAAAATGTCAAAACTGTAGTGTCCGACTCTACGAATAACTATCTACTAAATATGAACTGTAAAAATATCAAAATTCCATTGTCTGGTACAAAACAGAACTTTCTACTGAATCTAAACTCTAAGAATTTTCATAGCTGTACTGTCTGACTAACCACGGATTTTTCTACTGAATTTTAAATGTAAAAAGGAGAAAAATCTAATATCTGACTCAACACAGCACTTTCTACTGAAGTTCAACTGTATAAATTGGAAAAGTGTATTGTCTTACTCAATTAGGTATTTTCTACTTAATTTGAACTGCAAAAATGTCAAAACTGCATTGTCTGACTCTACAAATAACTATCTACTAAATATGAACTGTAAAAATATAAAAATTCCATTCTCTGACCCAAAACAGAACTTTCTACTGAATCTAAACTCTCAGAATTGTCAAAACTGTTCTGTCTGACTAATCATGGATTTTTCTACTGAATTTTAAATGCAAAAAGGAGAAAAATCTAATGTCTGACTCAGCACAGGACTTTCTACTAAAGTTCAACTGTTGAAATTGGAAAAGTGTGTTGTCTGACTCAAATAGGTATTTCTACTTAATCTAAATTGTAAAAATTTCAAATCTGTCATGTACAACTCTACTAATAACTTTCTACTAAATCTGAACTGCAAAAATACCAAAACTGCATTGTCTGGCCCAAAACAGAACTTTCTACTGAATCTAAACTATAAACGTTTTCAAAATTGCATTGTCTGACTAATCACGGAATTTTCTACTGACTTCCAAATGTAAAAACGGAAAAAATCTAATGTCTGACTTAACACAGCACTTTCTACTAATTTCAACTGTATAAAATGGAAAACTGTATTGTCTGACTCAACACAGCATTTTCTACTGGATTTTAATTCTATAAATTGGAAAAGTGTATTGTCTAACTCAACAAGGTATTTCCACTTTATTGAAACTGTAAAAATATCGAAACTGTACTGTCTGAATCTGCACATAAGTTTCTCCTGAGTCTGAACTGTAAAAATATCAAAAGTGTACTGTTTCAGTCAACTCAGAACATTCTACTTAATCTGCACTGTAAAAAGAGAAAAACTGTTTTGTCTGACGCAAAAAGGTATTTTCTACTTTAATTAGCCTATGATGAGCCAACAACTGTATTGTCTCGTCAAAATACAGTTCTTTTTAGAGAATCTGAGAAGTCAAAAAGAAAGAACTGCGTAGACTAACTCTTTTCTTTTAAGTTCGTCATACTTGAATTTACTTTCGTATGTATTAGGAAAATGCGTACCCGCGTTTTTTAGAATTGTTAAATATTCTTAAATAGTGAAAAAGCGTATCGTCAATTCAGTACGGGATCTTCTTCTGAATATACACTGGAAAAGTCTAGTGTCTGCCTCGCTACGTTATTTAATATTGAATCTTATCTCTAAAAGTATGGAAAATAGTAGTTTGCCTTCACATCGTATTTTCTACTAAATTAACTGTAAATATTAATGAATCCGAATTGTCTGACTCTGGCGGAATTTTCCACTGATTCTCAACCGTAAAAGCATTATCTTTTTAAATAATTTATTAATAAATGAAAATTCTCTACTGACAAATTTATCTTACATTATACACTAACGCTTTAAAATTATAAAAGCATTATACCTTTCCATGATATAAATGATGGATGATCATGATGTTTCCATGATGTTTAATAAAGCACCAAATGATCGCAGGAAGTTCAATGAACTAATGTTTTATAATTACATACACTACAATTTTATAATTAGTTGATAATGTTAAAATTTAACCCATGGAAGGTAAAAATTAAATAACATAAATTTTATTTAATTTTCTATTTGATTATTCTCGTTTCAAGTGACCTGAGGAGGATGACAAATCCCGTCATCGAAACGTTATTGTAACGAGAATAAAAAATAGAAAATGACATAAAATTTATGTTCTTTAATTTTTACCTTCCATGGATCTTTTAACATTATCAACTAAAAGAAGTTGGAAGGAAATTTTACAATATTCAAAATTTATAATTACATTACACACTAAAGTTTCATAATTACATTACGCACTAAAGTTTTATTATTATATTATACACTTTTTTACAATCACATCTTAAGAGTTTTATAATTGTATCATAAACTTCTATGAACATTTAATTTCTTCATTCTCAAAAAAATGCATTTTTTTATTTATAATTTATATTTTTTATGTTTTATTTATATTTTTATTTATATTTAAAATATTTTTCCTAAACTAATATTAGTTTTTATCGTAAAAGGGATTTCTTAATAAATAATTTGATATTTGATACAGTTTGATATCCTTTTCAAAAACAACATTAATTTGTTGTTCATGAATAAATTTACCATTCTCGGGTATTAACTTTTGGTGTTAACTTGCGCATTCTAATTACCATGATTCTTAGTTCTTAAAGATGTTTTGAATGCATTTATTAAACCTATCTTTCATTAATATTAACAAGAAATTAGAATATCCGAACCATGCAGAAAAGACGAACAAGCATTTTCTTAAACTTCAATTTAAATTTCCCTCACTCGTGTAAATTAAGATAAAGTACTGTCTTTTTACTTCCATTGTCGATAATCTGTCTTTGAAAGCGATGCAGTAAAGTTGTTTCCTGAACAGAGTTTGGTTGCAGCGTCATTCGTCAAGACAAACTGAGGTCTTTATCTTTACCTGGTAGACGCCCAGGTTCCACGATCGATAATCCTTCTCGATCTTCGTTCTTTCCTAAATTCGTTTTTCCACAAACGAGCAAGCTGTAACGTATCCCAAGTGTAATTTGGCCTTTTTAAGGCTCGAGGTCAGTCGTAAAGTTTACTGGATCGACCATAAAAATCCCCTTCCAAAAAACTCCCAGTCTTGATCTTGACTTGTAGACTCGTGGTCTGCTGTACACGAATCAACAAAGAACCGTAAATAGTAACGTGATCTCTTCATTATTTAATATCCTGGCCAGTGTTTAATGAAAATGTTTTCCTTTTTATTCGACCAACTTTATTGCGTGCCGGAAACGTGAAAATTTCCATCGTTCTCTTGTCGACCTTTTTTCACTGACAGCGACTGTGCTTTGAAAAATCTACGAATGCCGCACTCGCGACAGGAATTAATTATTACTCGCGTAGAAAAATCATACTTTCGAAATGAAATTTTAATTATTTCACGCGGAAACTAAATTCACCAGTCCGAGCCCTGTTATTAGATTTTACTGGACATTACCGCAAATTGAGATTTAGAAGATGCTGGCGAAATTTTAATTCGGGAAATTTTGAAAAATCTTATTTTTTAAAGGGAATTTTAATATAATGATTTAATATAATTTTAAAATTTTTAGAAACATTTAAAAAGATTTTATAGAACAAAAATTAAGAATAAAACCTTTTTAACAAAAATTCAAGAAGACTCTTTTAACACAAATTTAAGAAGACTTTTTTATCAAAAATTTAAGAAGACTTTTTTAACAAAAATTTAAGAAGACTTTTAACAAAAATGTAAGAAGACTTTTTTATCAAAAATTTAAGAAAACTTTTTTTAACAAAAACTTAAAAAGACACTGTTTAGCAAAAGTTTTAAAATAAAGTTAAAAGAAGATGGTAAATGCGTTTTGAACGATAATAAATAATAATATGTAAAATGGTCGATTCTTTTTACAGAAAGAAAATTGATTCAAATTCGTTTCGTGGTATTTTGAACCCAATGCAATGCTGTGGCGCCCTCTCACTGGGTTTATATTTTTTTCGTATTGTTTTAACACGATTTTAATGTTAAAATAGCACTATTTTTCTGTAACATAAAGATAATATAAGTAATTTAAGGTAGGATTGGTAATAAATAATGTTTATTTTTATTGAATGGCGGTATTAAAATATAAAGGGGAAAAAAGTATTTTTTATTTTAGAAAGACAAAAATTTTAATTATTTAAAATTTAACTGAAAATTTAATTACAATTAAGTGAATGTTAAAAAAATTATTTTTTATAACTTTCTCCAAAATTAAACATTGCATGGGAATGAATTAATTTTAATACAACTTACGTTTTCAATACCTGTTTATCAACAACAAGAATAGTACAAATTCAAATTCAATACAATACATACAATACATTCAATACAATAGTACAAATTGTTTTAATTACAAAAAGTCGTTTCGGAACAAATTTTCTCAAGGAATGAACAAATCTAATTTTCATTTTTTACAATCTTAAGCATGTTCTCTTCTGCAACCTGTTTCTGGTTTAGTCTATCGTTTTATAAATAAAAATACGAAACATCTTAATCAATAACATTTTATTCATTTTGGTTATTGATTATTCATAAACAAAAGTTACAAAAGTGCAAAATTAAAATTAAATTAAAAACAATTAAATTAAGTACATCCAAATTAAATGTAAACAAATGTTCTAAAGCATACAAGTAAATTAAATTAAATTATCATAGATCTTTAACGTCCAAGAAGTATTTAATAATTCAAAACAATGACACTTTTGCACGAGCAGTAAAATTTTATTAAAATTACAACAATTGAATTAAAAATATTAAAATTTTATTAAAATTCCAACAATTGAATTAAAAATATTAAAATTTTATTAAAATTCCAACAATTGGATTAAAAATATTAAAATTTTATTAAAATTTCAACAATTAAATTAAAAATATTAAAATTTTATTAAAATATCAACAATTAAACTAAAAATATTAAAATTTTATTAAAATTCCAACAATTGAATTAAAAATATTAAAATTTTATTAATATTCCTACAATTAAATTAAAAATATTAAATTTTTATCACATTCTAAACGACTTTCATCATCAGTGACTAAAAAAAATAATATTCTTTTACAATATGTAGTTAAAAAATACAAGGTTAACTTATTTTAAAATTAAAACGAAACCAACTTTAATAAAATTTGACTGCTCGTCCAAAAGCGTCCTTATTTTGAATTATTAAATTAAATCAAAATTTGCAATAATTCAAAATCAAATTAAATTCATAAAGAATTTAATTCGAATCTTAATCTAAATTCGAATCTCGTTTCTCACAATCTATTTTACCCTCTTTTTAAATTTCACCCAAAATTCGCCGTCAGCAGCAAAAACAAATCCCTTTTCGAAGGGAACAGGATGCCTCGTTCTTTCTTCCTTTTCCAAAACAAAATTTTGCAACAAATGGACAAACAGGATTTTTATTTCCATCAGCGCAAATCTGTTTCCAATACACTTTCGTGGACCAATACCAAACGGAATATAAGCACAAGGGTCAATTTTCTCCTTATTCTCCTCGCTGAATCTTTCAGGATCGAATTTCTCTGGGTCCGGAAAATATTTCTCATCATGATGAAGAGCGTAAATAGGCAACCAAACAATAGTATTCGGCTCAATTGTGAACTCCTCACTGTCTCGTGTCGCCTTTGGTAGAGTGTAATTTTTCAAGCACACTCTGTCCGTCATGGCGTTTAGTGGATATTTTCTCAATGTTTCCGAAATCACCATATCCAGGTACTTCATTTTGCCAAGAGTGTCGTATGAAATTGCATTGTCTTCTTGCTTTGTGAAAGTGTCCACCTCGTTTCGCAGCTTTTCTTGTATTTCGGAATTCATTGCCAGTTCGTGAGCAGCAAAACCCATTACAGTTGCAGTTGTTGCGTAACCTGCGAGAAAGAAAAAGAATGCCTGCGCCACAATATCTTCAGTTGTCACTTCAACGCCTTTCTCATTACGCGTGGCTTCCATTAAAAGATGAATCATATCTGGTCGCACGATACTCATCTTCTTCCTTTCCACAATGGTCTCCTGAACGATCCTTTTAAAAAACCGATTAGCAGAACGTGAGGTAATCGGCTCTCCAATTGCTTTCATAAATGCCGGGAAGAAAATCAGTGCCAAAAATTTCAGTCCACGACCGAAACTGTTAAAATTCGAAATGTCTTTTCCTTTCATGTAAAATTCATTATCTCTGTCCTTCATCGAATCGATTGTGATTCCGAAAGCGACAGTGGCTATCACATCATTAGTGTACCTCGTGAAGGTGTCTTTCATTTCCACAGAAAAGGCTTTTTCGGGATTATCCAAAAAATACTGCACGAAATTTTGAGAACAGTCGGATATGAGTTTGAACATGAATTTCATTTTACTGCCAGTGAAGGAGGGTGTTAATGTATTTCGCATTTCCTTCCATCGGCTGCCTTGTAAGACGAATAGATTTTTTCCGAACAGAGGATCTACATCGATGGGGAAGAAACTATTGTGGTCGGTAAAGTTGTCAAAGTCCTTTATTGAAATGTCCTTTATCAGTTGTAGATCACGAAGAAGAATCACAGGTGTATGAAACAGCATTGCTCCCATATATTTAGAGTCGGGGAAAAGATTATACAATTGAGAGACGAATTCTGGCATAGAGTTGGTTCGGCTTAATAAAACTGGCGTAGAATTTCCGAATATTGGTATGGGTTTCAGGTGAGGAATTAACCCTTTTCGTGTCCAGTAATTGCGGTATCGATAAAGTGATAAAAGAGCGCCTACCGCACCTATTATTAATGTCAAGGAAAGTAAATATATCGTCACCATTCTGTGTCCTTGAATTTGAATGCACGTACACTTTCTTCTTCACAACTGCTTCGGAAAATTTTTACTTTATTGCAAAAATTAGGATCTCTAAATCTGAATCTGTGAAAATTTGCTGCTCTCTAAATACAGGAAATCATACAGGTTTCATTTGATCGAAAATAAATGGAAATTCCATGTCGCTTTATTGAATCTGCAATAGAAGCGGGGAAAATCTTTTATTGTGTTTTTTATCTCTTTTGGGACAAAATGACTCTTTATGATTTACTGTGAACTGTGAATTTACTGTGATTATTGTGAATCAGCGAAAATTGGTGCAATCTGGACGAATCAGCGAAAAGTTGCTGATTAGCAGCGAATTTCAATTAATCTAGATTGCATCAATATGGCGGAAATTTTTTGATTTGGTTTAAAGAGTGATAAGTGAGCCACTATTTCAAATCGGTGAGCATGCGCTATGAATGAGCGAATTTTTAGGTTACGTTGAAATACCAGTGGCTCAATTATCGATGAAAATTAGCTTAGAAAGAAAATTTAGAGAGCAAATTTAGAGAGCAAATTTAGAGAGCAAATTTAGAAAGCAAATTTAGAGAGCAAATTTAGAGAGCAGATTTAGAGAGCAAATTTAGAGAGCAGATTTAGAGATCATTTTAGAGGAAAATTAAAATTATGAAATTGAACTTTGTATGAGAATTGATTCGGAGTTCTTTTGAAAAAGTATAGACGCGCTGATGCTCACTTTTACAAAGTTGCTATGCTACTGGCATGTACGGAGATTCTAGAGTTTTCAGAAGTTAAAAATAGTCTCTGTTGCTTATGTCATCAGACATTCACGATAAAACTGAATAATCGAGAAATCATTTTTTTTTAATTTACAAAAATTGATAAGCGGCGATAAATTGACGGCCAATGAAACGTTTAAAAGATTTTAATGTAATTAACGTTGTTTTTTAGTATACTTACAATGTTGTTATTCTAAGAAAGCACAGTATAGATAAGATCCCAGATAAAGTCAATTTTTCAAAAAAAATTGCAATTTTTTGCAATTAAAGAAGAGATAACATTAATCATAATTCTAAGTGTTAGAAAATGCGTTCTATAAATTCTTTAAATCCCAGAAAAGATCCACAGCCAGAAACCATAGAAAATCCTGACCTGTCATTTGCACTCCTTTTTCCATAATTTCTAAGTAAGTTGTTGAAACATATTCATTTTCGGCTTATTTTGTTCACGGAAAAATTTAGTTTATTGAATTTTACAAAACTTGTTGTATTCTTGGAGCATTCAGATAATTTTAATTTCATTACGAAGCAGAAGTGTTTTTTTCAAATTGTAAAGAAAAAAAAATGAATTTAAATTACTTGAAATAGGTTACCTTAAACTTGTGAATGTGAATTAAATTATGTGTATAAAATATTAAATTACATTTTATCAATGGTAATCTTTCAATGTAATCAAGTTGATTACAATAGTATAATAATTATTGCAGTGGAATTATAGAACAAAGAGCTGATCAAAAATTAAAGATTAAAATTAAATTAAAAAGATAATAAAACTTACCTGTATGCTCAGTGCACCTTTTATTAAATCCAAACATTTAGCTTTGCCGATGAGAAAGCAAAATAAAATAAAATTAGAATACATGACGTTATTGAGGTAATAAAATTTCATTGAAACACGTTTTTCCTGTAAAATGTTGATACGCGTTTCTCCTATAAAATGTTTATGTGAATATTTTCGGCTTCCGTTTCTTGTGCCTGCAGAAATATATTTTAGTACAAATATACTTTAATTTCGAATGTGCCATTGATCCATGAGAAAACGATTGATTCAAAATTTAAATTATTCTTTACTTTGTACGAAATATTTTATTTTCAACTTAAAGAAACACTTTTTATAATTTTAAAGAAACACTTTTCACAATTTTAAATGAACACTTTTCACAATTTTAAAGAAATATATTTCTTTAAAAGTATACTTTTCCAAAATTGATTGATTGTTCAGTTTAACGTTTATTTAATTGCTCTATAAATTAATTTCTATGAGTCGTGATTCTTTTTTATTGTATCAAAAATTCTCGGATTTTGTTAAAGAAATAAACCAAGAACTGAAATTGAAAATGATTTAAATGTTCTTTTAGCAATAACTTTTCATTTCTTTATTTATTATATATATATTTATTCTTCTGTTATTGTATTTTTCTTGATTTATTGATGAACATTGGTATTTTAAAAAATATTATTATATATTATAAGAATGTTACATCATACTGTAATTATGAATAATATTATTTAAAAATCTCTTATATTAATACTATTCTCTTATATTATTAATATTCTCTTATAGATTAAATATAATACATATAATATAAATTATATTATATGTAATAATTGTTATTCTCCTATAGATATTATCATTAACATAATCCTTAATCTTATTAATCTTAAGTGTTGGAAATAACTAAAATTATATTTATTAAAATTAATATTTAATATTTTTTTTGAATCGGAGTGATCGATATTTTACCATCTATATTAATTAAAATAACGACCGATTGATAAATTCGTAATTTTATATTATATTTATTAAACAAAGTTTCAGCCTCCAGTGGATCTAGAAATTCCATAAAGAGCATAGTTGCAACCCAACGTCTTTCAAAATTGAAGAAACAATTCCAAACTCTCCAATGATAAACAATATTAATTCAAAATTTATCGACCAACACACAATGTGAATAAAAAATACATACTAAATGAAAATAGTGTTAAAGTAAATAAAAGTAGTATGTATGGAAATAGTAAATAAATGGTGAAATAGCCGCAATAACAGTATTAGTGAATTAGCACAAAAATAGCATCTAAAATAATAAATAACTAGTGAAATTGAAAAAAAAGTGAAATGGTAAACTATATTAGTAAAAAGGTTAACAAATAGTGACATAGTAAATAAACTAGCAGTGAAATAATAAGTAAATAGTAAATAAACTAGTAGTGAAATAATAAGTAAATAGTAAACAATAATAATAAACCAGATACTAAATAGTGGAATATAGTAAATAAAAATATCCAAATAGTAAATATTTATTTAAATATTTCACTATTTTGATTTAGTATTTCGAGTATAACAGTGAACGAAAACAGTAACAAAGAAAACTACTAAAAGTAATTCACTTAAAATTATTTCAAATACAATTGCAAATAATATCAAAAAGACATTCAAAAGTTCTGCCAAAGTTCTGCAAAAGTTCTGCAAAACATTGATTTCCAACAATTCCAAAAAATACCAAAAGAAATTCACAAACTGTCATCTTTATCTGTCCTTTTCCTAAATTTAACCCACATTTCACCATCCGGAACGACAAGAAAAGATTTCTCAAATTCTATAGGATGTTTCGTTCTCTCTTCTCTCTCCAAAACAAAATTTCGCAACAAATGAGTAAACAAAATTTTTATCTCCATTAGCGCGAATCTATTCCCAATGCATTTTCTCGGTCCAAGACCAAAAGGAAAATAAACAAAAGGATTAATCTTGTCCTTGTTGTCATCGTTGAACCTCTCTGGATCAAAAATCTCCGGATCCGGAAAGTACTTTTCGTCATGATGAAGAGCATAAACAGGTAACCATATCAGTGAATTTACCTCCATCGTGTATTCCTTGCTATCCGGTGTAGCTTTCGGCAGCGTACACTTTTTAACACACACTCTGTCGATTATTGCATTCGGTGGGTACTTTCTCAGCGTTTCCGAGAGTACCATATCCAGGTATTTCATCTTCGAAAGAGTATCATACGAAATATGACCTTTTTCCAGCTTCGTAAAATGATCCACTTCGTTTCGCAGCTTTTCTTGAATTTCAGGATTCATCGCCAATTCGTGAGCAACGAAACTCATTACTGTCGCTGACGTTGAGAACCCTGCCAAAAAGAAAATAAAAGCTTGCGCCGTGACGTCATCGATTGACAATTCGGCACCTCTTTCATCACGACTCGCTTCCATCAAAAGATGTATCATATCCGGTCTGACTATATTCTTCTCCTCTCGCAATTTTATCGTCTCCTGAACAACTCTTCTAAAAAAGTGGGTTGTCGAACGGGACATTATCGACTCGCCTATTAATTTCATGAACGGCTTGAAGTACACTAAAGCCAATATTTTCAGAGTGCGTGTCAAGGTGTTAAAATCCGAAGCGTCTTTTCCTTTCACGTAGAATTCATTGTCTCTATCCTGAATCGAATCCACAGTGATTCCAAAGGCCGTGGTTGCAATCACGTCATTCGCATATCTTGTGAATTTGTCCTTCATCTCCACAGAATTAGCCTCTTGTGGATTATCCAAAAAAAACACAACAAAATCCTGCGAACACTTTGATATCAATTGAAACATGTACTTCATCTTGCTTCCCGTAAATGATGGACTCAGAGTGTTGCGCATTTCCCTCCATCTGTCGCCTTTTAGAAAAAATAGCATTTTCCCGAAATAGGGGTCCGCATCTTCGGGGAGAAAACTGTCGTGATCCGGGAAATCGTCGAAATTTTTGATTGAAATGTCTTTTATTAGTTCGGGATCCCTTAGAATTATTGTTGGTCTGTTGAATTGGAGAATACCTGTGTACTTGGCTTCTGGGAAGAGATTGTACATTTGACGGATGTAGGTAGGCATGGCTATGGTTTTAAACATTATTGAGAAGAAGTTGCCAAAGTAGGGTTCAGGCTGAGCGTGAGATACTAGGCCATTTTGCTTCCAGTAGGTTTGATATTGTCGCAGTGAGAGTACAGCACCAACTGCTAGAACTATGAATGTCAAGAGCAGTAGATACAAGGTCACCATTGCGCTTTTTTTTGGTATTCACAACACACTCTTTTGTTTTATTTATTGATTTTACTTATTTTTTCTTTTGTTTATTTCAGTTATTTTTGCTTCCTCATAGAGGTTTGTTTTATTTTCTTTATTTTACTTATTTTTTGATTTATTTTGCTTACTCTGATTTATTTTACTTATTTTTCATTTACTGTGTTTTTTATATACTGTATTTTTTATTTACTGTATTTTTTCTTTACTGTATTTTTTATTTACTGTATTTTTTCTTTACTGTATTTTTTATATTTTTTATTTACTATATTTTTTTCTTTACTGTCTTTTTTATTTACTGTATTTTTTATTTACAGTATTTTTTATTTACTGTATTTTTTATTTACTGTATTTTTTCTTTACTGTATTTTTTCTTTACTGTATTTTTTATTTACTGTATTTTTTATTTAGTCTATTTTTTAATTACTGTCTTTTTTAATTACTGTCTTTTTTATTTACTGTCTTTTTTATTTACTCTATTTTTTATTTTCTCTATTTTTTATTTATTTGTTTTAATTCGAATTCTTGATTCGTAGAATTGATTACATTTTTGTTTGAAAAATGTAAAGAAGTGAATTGAAACAGAGTGATTTTCGATTTATTGATAAACTTGAAAGAACGTAAGTATTTGCAAAACGTTCGTCTTTACAGCAACAAAGTTGCTCGACTACTGATTGTGTGTGGAAGTTAAACAAGCTTCTGGTTCTGAAATATGTCTTACGTAACATGCATGATACTGTGAAGTGATTTATCATAATATACTCAATGAGTCTATTTTTCCGAATTTTTTAAAAACAATTAGATAAGAACTTTCTTTTGCGCACATACTACCCAGGAAAAGGAATTTAATTTGGTTTTGATTTATTACGAATTAAACATTTATTCAATACAAATTATTATTCTTAATTATTTAATGTAATAAAATCCTTCCATTGATCGAATTTTACACTTATCTTTTCTTAATTATTATTCTTAATTGTATAATACCCTGGTGGACCCAATTTCCGTCCACTTTTACAAATTTACCTTATTATAATGTAAGTTAACTTTTATTAAATTATTATTCTTCTTTTTCTTCTTCTTCTTCATTTTCTTCTTCTTCTTCTTCTTCTTCTTCTTCTTCAATTTGGATAGCCAGATGTTAACTCAATTATAGAATAGAATTAACTCAATTGGTTGAAGTAAAAGCATTGAAGCAAATAAATTAATTACGTTAGTTGTAATCAAAATTAAAGTGGAAGAAAACTGGGTCAACTATTTTTTATATTACAGGGTGTCCATAGTTTCTTGAAAAAGAAATTCAAGTACTTTTCAAGGTTTTCAAGGCACAAAATAATTTTTTTCAAGGTTTTTAGTAGCTAATACAAGGTTTCTACAAATTTTTCTTCACAAAATACCATGAGGTTTCCATGATTTCCATGGGAAAGATCGACAAATTTCCATGATGTTTTTAAATATATTTTTAATTATTAAATACATTTCAATCTTTTGTAAGAATTTAAATTATTCAAGATCATTATTTTCAATTTTAAACCATTTTAAGTAATTTGAAGTGTTTTTTAAATATTTTCAAGTATTTTATAATATTTTGAAGTATTTTAAAATATTTTAAGTATTCTCAAGTACTCTGTTTAAATACTTTTAAAATATTTAAAGAAACTAATATTTTAAAATGAGTTTATAATTTATTTCATACTGAAAATGCTAATATTTTGAATTTGTTAAAAATATTTTGAAGTCTTTTAAAGTATTTTAAAGTAATTTTAAGTATATTATAATATTTTTAAGCACTTTGAAACATTTTTAAATACTTTGAAATATTTTTGAGTGATTTAAAATATTTTGAAGTATTTTAAAACCTGTTAAAGTATTGAGAAGTATTTGGAAACATTTTTAAGCAATTTAAGTAATCTGTAATATTTTAAAGTAGTTTTAAGTATTTCGAAATATCTTAAAGACATTTTAGATATTGTTTACTGTTTTAGAGTATTTTGAAGAATTTTGTAATAGTCTGAAGCATTTTAAAGTATTTTTAATTATTTTTTAATATTCTGAAGTATTGTTAAATATTTGGCAGTACTCTGAAATATTTTAAAAAACTAATACTTTATAATATTTTTATACTTTATTTAATATTTAAAATACTAATATTTTTAAATACTTTGAACTATTTTAAAGTTTTCTTAAATATTTTGAAGTATTAATTTGGATGTAATCTGAAGTATTTTGAAATATTTTAAAGAAATTTTAAGTATTTTTTAATATTTTAGAGTATCTTGAAGTATTTTAAAGTATTTTAAAGTATTTTGAAGTATTTTGAAGTGTTTTAAAGTAGTTTTAAGCAGTTTTACGTATTTTGTAATGTTTCGAAGTATTTTTAATTATTTCGAAGTACTCTGAAATATTTTAAAAAACTAATACTTTACAATCTTTTTATACTTTTTTTAATACTTAAAATGCTAATGTTTTTAAATACTTTTAACTTTTTTAAAGTATTTTTAAATATTTTTAAGTACTCTGATATATTTTAAAATACTAATACTTTAAAAACTTACCTTACTTTATTTAATACTTAAAATGCTAATATTTTTAAATACATTTCACTATTTTAAAGTATCTTTAAAATACTACTAATCCTTAAAATCTTTAAAATATTTTAAAGTCTTTTAATAAAATATAAAGAATTTTAAGGTATTTTAAAGTAATTTTAAGTATGCTTAAATATTTTTAAGTTTTTTGAAGTGTTCTTAAGTATTTTAAAGTATTTTTAAGTGGTCTGCAGTATTTTGAA
>WNHD01001880.1:0-16998 GCA_011057455.1 Ganaspis sp. Gsp50
AAGAAGGATCCTTAGCGAACATTTTAAGCCAAGATTCATTAAAATCCATCCATATGAATTTTGGACAGAGCGGTGATCCGGTTGACGTGGAACGTCCCAAATATAAGATATTAATATTCTTTTCATTCTAGATTTGTTAAAAATTCGATTTTTTTATAAATCTTTGAAATTTTTGGCATAAAACGGATACTTACAAACTTGTCAAGAGCCACTTCATTTTCTGAAATTAAAGTCTCAAACTCATCCACTTCCGATCTAGTTTGAAAAGGGCGTTCAGGCAACATTTCATGAGTTCCACTAGAAAAGCTTCCTCTTGCAGAATTATCATTACTTTCCAAGATGATATTGTTAATTTTATCATGAAAACTTCTAACAGAAGTCTTTATATCTTTAATACTGGGACATTTGCCTAAAATAAATAAAAGTTGGTATAATACATTATACTTGCTTAAATATCTAACAATTTATTAATTAGTCCAAGTTGAACGTATACTTACACACAGTACAATCATTTAAACAAAGCTCATTTGTGCTTCCCGGAATAAGTTCTGATCTGTTTTCTGTATAGTCATTCACATTGGATGCAACAAAATCATCTTCAGCTGCAATTGATTGATCTATTTTTGAAGAATCAAAATATATGTTAATATACTTTGAAATCTAATTTAAATATTTTTAGATTCTAATAAAAGTCAATATTAACATATCTCAAGAAAAATACCAAAAAACATAAAAAAAATATAAAGAAAAACTGATTAGAAAATACACTTTCATGTAATAATCTTAAAATATAAATTTCATTATTTTATAAACCGTTGAAGTCATTCAAAATTTAGTTTTTCCATCTGTATATACCTATGTTACGATTATCCGAATTTTCATCCTGAAGTGTATCCTCAAATGCATTAAATCCATTTGAAGCATAATCGATATCGCTTATTTTTCTGTAATTTTGAACATTGATGGATTCCTTTAGATTTTTAATTGACACTGATTCCCTCTTAGAGTTTGTTCCCTTATGATTTTTCGAACTATGTAAATCTTCTTTTGTTGCATTCTGTTTATCCTTCGAGCTTCTTCTTTTATGATTTTTCGAACTATGTAAATCTTCTTTTGTCTGTTTATGTTTAGAGATTGTTCCCTTATGATATTTCGAACTATGTAAATCTTCTTTTGTAGCATTCTGTTTATCTTTAGAGCTTTCCTTATAACAATTTTCTTTAGACATTTTTAAACTTTTATGCTCTTCTCTCTTAATCAACTTTGCACTGGATTTTCCTGATATGTCGTGCTTCTTTGAAATATTAAAATTAGTTAAACTTTGTTCTTTTCCACTTTTACTAGAATCAGAATCTGTAGATCTTATATTCTTTGCCTTCTTTATTTCAGGTTTACGAAAAGTGTTGGTGGCAAGATTAATCGACTTTACACTTAATTTTCCGGAACTGTCGTGCTTTTTAGAAATATCAAAATTACTTAAACCTAGTTCTTTCCCACTTTTAGAAGAACCACACTCTGCTGACCTTATATTTTCAAACTTATTTATTTTAGGTATACGAAAAGTGTTGGGGGCAAGCTTTTCATCGCTTACAATTTGTGGAATGCTTTTTTTAATGTTTGAGGATAATTGATTTTTATGAATTTCTTTCATTGGTTCGCGTTTTATAACAGAAGTTTTCTTTTTGACAAATTCCCATGGTGGTTCAGAAATTACGGTTAATGGTTTCTTGTGCTCTGGCTGTAAAAAAGTACATTCTTCAATAATTTTGCAAAATTATGAAACACTGTTTTAAAGACAAGAGAAATAGTAATTGCTTGTAAAGCATGGAAGGGGCGAAAATGTTAGGGTAAGTGAATCACGACAAGAGAAGTGATATATAATTAACTAAAAAAGATAAATAATGACATCGTAGTACAAAAGATCTTTACGTAATTTGGTTAATTAGAAAAGGCAACATTAAGGATTGAATAATTCATAAATTTTTTTAGACAATAATAGGTATTACGCGGAATACTGTTTACAATTTCGATTCAAATATAAACATAATTTATGAAATCCAACTTATCGATTACTATTTCAAATTGAATAATATTAAAAATAACGTCAAAAAAGTTAAATTTGATATTGTACGCACATGAAAATCAGATATAAATGCATAATAGTTTTTCGCAGTTTTCTATTAACTAAATATTTTTAAAAATTCTTACTGCATCTTCATCTGAGGAACTAAAAACTTTTCGTCTGTGTGGTCTTTTTGATGGAAGTGTGTACTTTGGAGTTACGGTTTTCATTCCTTCATCTGAACTGGATAATTGAGATACTTGTTGTTCAACATTTTTTGCTTTATTGAAATTATCTAAAATGAAAACATCGTTTAGTTATTATAACTGTATGGATTCCTTTTTATTTTTTATTGAATTCTCGATATATACCAAAAGGTCCATTCATATTTTTGATTTGATGCCTTTTCCAATGGCTCCTGGGCTTTTCTCCCTTATCCATTAATTGCTTTACATTTTTCCCTGAAGGCCAGTAAACATGGGTTTTTTTAGAACTCAACCAAGAACTAGGAACAACATTGCACCAGTCATCACATGTCACCACATACCAAGATTTTATAGTGTTCTGAAAGTATATTATTTTATATACAACCTTTTTGATAATAATTGTTAACAATAAGTAGATGAAAACAATAAAATGCTCAGACAACTATTTTTCTTTTTTTAGGTTTTGTCGAAAATACACAAATAGAATTAAACAATTGTGGGATTTAAAAAAATTATTGTCATAATTTAATGCCTCTTGTGTTATAAACTTATAATTAGCCATTTTCTGCCAACTTGAATTAGAATTAAACACAAACAGAAAAAAAAGACTTACACAAGACCAAAATACAATTCAATACTTTCAAAAACTTCTTGTGGATTTGAATCAAAATAGTTTCAAAGCTAAAATTTGTACATGTAATGTTTGAAAAATTATAATTCTACAACTATAACATTTTCAAATTAATTTTCAATTTAGTGTTACTTGAATACAAAAAGAATCTAATCCGAAATTAAAATTTTTTATTGACATTCTATTCAAATATACGAAGAATTTTGAAGCATTTTGGTTTCATATACGACTTTGTATGGATCGTTAAAAGAAATAGCTGCCTCCAAGCACAAAAGCAATTAAAACGTATATTATAACATGCTAATAAAATAATTATCGTGTCAGTAATAACAAAAATGAACCTATTCCTTTAAAAAATGTTAATGTGCTAGAATTATCTTTGGGATCAGATTAAGGAATGACTTCAGTATTTACACTCAAAGTTTAATATTAATCTGCAAGATTATTTTCATAATGATCAGAAAAGCGTTTCAAATGTTCGAAACTATATTAAATCTGTACTTAATATTTGCATAGTTTTTTCAACAGTTTGCAGTAAACGTCATTTTAGTAATATATAATCAAAATATTGTGTAAACAGAGTTTGAAGATTAATTTTTTAATAGAGTAACTGATCTTAGAAAAGATAAAATTGTTCCCAGAGACAATTCTAGAGCCCTGAATTTGATTCTAGAAAGAAGCTCAAAAATAATTTTACGTTTTACCATAGAGTTAATTTTAAAATTTTTCCATAAGATGGCATTCATATAAGTTTAAGTACTTTCGGAATTACAGCTGTTACAAAAAATGAAACCATTCTGATGTACAGAATTTTTCTTTCTTACTCTTACTTTTTGGAAACTCTATTTACTTTTAAACTCTCGAGGAAAAATTTGTTTTTCAGTAATCTTTTCTAAAATAACAGCATCGAACATACTTTCTGAATTTGAATGTTTCAATTTTCGAGGATAAGATGCGTACTACAAACATTTTTACTTCACAACCGACGTTACTAATTTGAGGTCATCTTACATGCCGCTCGCTTCATAATTTCACATTCCACGTTTCTATTTACGAAGTTAGGATGCGTACCAGAAGCTTCTTAATTTTAAAAGTCATTTAAATTTTTGAGGTTAGGATACGTACCGCAAGCATCTTAATTTCACAACCAGCCCCCTGACACTCATGACCTTATAAATTTAAAAAGTGGTATGAGTGTTGTTAATCTCCACCGAGGGCGCCACGTACTTGTTGGGTTTGCTCTTCAATGTATTTGAGGGTTATGGTGCTCATTTGAAGGTTATGATTCCAACCCCAACGAATACGTGGCGCCCTCTAAATGATATCAACATATTAGACAACTTTTAATACAGTGTGTCAGGGGGCTGTTCACAACCGACTTTTCAATTTTCAAGGTTAGGATGCATACCGCAAGATTTATAATTTCACAACCGACATGTCAATTTTCCAGGTTAAAATCCGTACAACAAGCTTCTTAATTCCACAACCAAGATTTCAAGTTTCGTGGGTTAGAATACGTATTAAAGGCTTTTTACTTCACAACGGACATTTCAATTGTCGATGTTAGTATGCGTACCGCTTGAATTATATTTTTCCAACACAATTTCAATTTTCGGTGTTACACAGAAAGAAAAATCTAACTTTTGTAATATCAACAGTCTCACCACATTTTAGCGTGAGCCTAGCACTTACCGAAAAAGCAAAACATTATGGATCACAAGGGTGGGGACATGGAATAAGAGTAAGAATTTCTGCTTTATCGGTAAGAGCGTGGCTGATGGTAAAAAAGCGTGAGGCGGTTTATACTACAAAACGTAGATTCTTCTTTGCATGTAGGATACACACCGCAAGAATTTAATTTTACAATCGACAATTCAATTTTCAAGGCTAGGGTACATACTGCAAGCTCTTTGATTTCAAAACGGGCATTTCAATTTTCGAGGTTAGGATGTATACAGCAAGCTATATAATTTCACAACAGACATTTCAATTACCGAGGTGAATATAAAAACTGCTAGATTTTTTAGTTTAACTATACGGTCTTTAAAATAGTATTTAAAAAAATGGGACTTGTATCGCGCTTGATGAAAAGGGACCTTTGAATGTTTTGAATGTTGGAACCTTTGGCTCCAAAGTCAGGTAGCCTATCCACTGCTCCATTGAGCCCCTGTGATGATTCTACTTTTAAGATTTATAAGAAGTATACATGTATTTACTGAACTTCGAAAATTTTTGAAATGTTATGACATTAAGAGTAAACCATAATTAACTTTAAAATTTTGTTTGCTATAAAAATTATTTTTTAAACAGCTTTAATTATAGATATGGTAATTTTGAAATTCAATTTTATATAAAACCATGTTTGTTTTTCGTAAAGTTAATATAAAAACGTAAGTATCTTTTTCTTAACAAAAATAGTAAATGGCACATTTTCATACACATTTTAAATTAATTATTAAAAAAAATAATAAATAAATTGTTACTCTTTGAATAGCGTAAAAAATATTTTTAAAAAATTACATTACAAGTGATTTATGAAAGAAAATCATGATAGAAACAAATTTAAAGACAAATTTATATACAAATAATTGTAATACATTAAACTTATAATTATTACATATTAATAAATAAAATAAAGATAATTCGAAAATATTACCAAAAGTAGCATTTTTAGGCTTGGGTTAGCAAGGAGGAGCGAAAAGCAAATGGTCAGGAATGGACAGAGAACTCACAAATTTGGTAGGAAAAAAGAAGGAGGAGCAAGAAGGAGCGAAAAGCAAATGGACAGGAATGGACAAAGTTATTAGAAATGGTCAGGGATCCTGACTATTCTAGACAATTTCCTAAATTTATTTTCGGTAGGGCTACCATCAAACATAACCTATATTTAAACCATTATAAGGTTTCATTCTTCACAGCGCGTGACAATATTTTTATTCACAAAAGTAGACATCTTGGCATAAAAAGATTACTTAATAATATAGTATTTCCTTTTACATAAGAACATTAATTTTTAAAATTTTTATAAAAAAATCTACTTTTGACTATCCTCTTGAACCTATCACCTTCATACTACGAAACTTATAAAGGTAATTCTTGACGATTTTTGGAAAATAGCTATTTTGTCTTGAGAACATGTATTATAATCAAGCATAAAATTTTCAAGTATTGAAAAAAATATGGTAAAAAGTACCAAATATAAAAAGTAATTAAATACATAAAATTAGCAAGAGAAAATCGGCTTAACACTTGTTGAAAATATATTTTTAAAATTAACATTAATTGTTGTAGAGAAAATTACATAAATTCTCATGTCAAATGTACACAAAAATTTCGTGCATTTGAATTTCTAAACGTTCGAGAGAACAAAATTTTTATAAATTTATTTTTTAAAACATAAAATTTCTTAACGCAACAAATATTAATTTCAATATTTTTATTATTAAAAAACATTAGTTTTTTATCTAGAATGTAATATCTTGAAAAATGAGAAAGTAAATAGAACAAGTTATTTAAATCTAATTTCAGAGCGTCCGAAAAATACTTTTAATTTTATCTAAGGGGCAAACATGCAATTTTTTACATTCTCATCGATAATGAGATTGTAGGTATTAAAAATGTGCGACTTTTTACATTTGTAAATTTTATTATTTCTAGACGTTTTTAGACCTCCAGATTACGAAATAATGGTTTTTACAAAAGTGTCTGTCTGTAGAGTAAAAATTGTTCGGACGATAACTTGAGTAAAAATTAATCAATCAATTGGCTTTTACTTTTTCATGAACTTTTGAAGGATTATCAATTCACTTTTAATGTTTCATCAACTTTTGCAATATTATCAATTCACTCTTAGTGTTTCGTCAATTTTTGAATTATTATCAATTCCACTTTACTTTTCTTATTGAACAAAAGCACACTTAAATATCCATAAAATATAATTCTAATATAGTTCACTAATGTAGTTGGACGTATAGAGTGTATGTCTTTTTCGCCGTTAATTCAGAATATTAAAAAAAATTAAACTGTTTTTAATTTTGTCCCTCTTACTGGGGAATTAAAACTTGTGGTCTTTTTACGAAATTCAAATCATAAATTTTATTTTAAAAAATACTTTAAAATATTTTAAACACTTTACATGTCATTTTTCGAAATTAAGATTCGAACGTTAAGAGTTCGAAACATATTAAAAATTTTTATTAAAAATAAAAATTAATTTCATAAAAAGTATCAAATTAATGTTAAACATTTTGAATGAGTGAACTTTCGAGCGCGAAGCTATTAGCCCTAGTCGAACGGGCTAATGAATCCGGGATAGTTTCTTGTAATATACAAATTCATGCAAACTTTACGACAAAACCAATCGCTACAGAAAAGTGTAGTGTTCAGGAATTACTTTTAAATTCGCGTTTTCCGATTCCGAATCGAATAAAAAGAAGAAAACGCTCAAAAAATTGCAGGAACGCAGTCAATTTTCCAAAAATGCGAAAAATGATTTTCCGTATAAAATTCGCAGTTATGTACAATTTTCGAAAACTCATGCTGTTCCCGGCAAGTGTCAAAAACGTTACAATACTCAAACTGGGGTCAAATTTGATGTAAAATTGTTTAACAATTATTATTTTATTATAAAAACAAATATTTAAAAGCATACTTAAAATAAGAGAAATACTAACTTTCTAAACGATATAGATTTCTTACAACAAGAACTCTTTTCTAACATGCAATTTTTACTGTACATCAACTTCCTGAAAATATAGTAAATACATAAGAATATAAATTACCACACAAAATTTTCTTTACAACCATGATTAAAAAGAAAAAAAGATACCCATTCCATAATCAAACTAAAATAATGTAAACCTAAAAAATGGCTATTTCTAATTTTAAATAAAAAATATACTACCTTCAATTTATTCAGGGCATTGTTGTGTGCAGAAGAGGAAACACATAAAATTCATCTCTCTCAGGAAGTAACACTGCTTTTTTCTTAATGTCGCTAATTAAATACAAGTCCAATTCTTGGAATCCTTTTGCTACATGTAAATCTAATTGTTGAGAATTGCCTGGGTAATTAGGAATTTGAGACAATTTTGAAAACTTGTTTCCTATTAAAACAGGCACTCTGTTCTTATGAGCAATGTGCTTGATGAAAACGATACTTCCATCGTTTAAGTAACAGCAATTGTCTGGCTGTTTATCTGACAATTGGAAATTAGAAAATTTAAGCATTTTGTAGGCATCCGTACATCCCAATGGTAAATGTGCTTGATATGGTTTCAAAAATTTACGACTGATAACTGGAATTATATTAGTTTCAATTTTTTTCTGATTTGTAGCGACTTCGACAAGTCTTCGAAAAATTTGAGCTAGGACATTTGTTGGCTTGCGAACCATTTTCTTAAGACGTTGCATAAAATTTTCAAAAGGGTAGGCTGTATGCAAATCTAAAGGTCCAATTCTTAAAGCATCAGACGCTAAATGTTGTATACAATGGACAGTAAAAACAAGATTTTCTGATCCATACAAGTCTTTAAAAGTTTCAACATACCACTTTAAAAGTTTCTCGGCACATTCATTGTTTTCTCTATAATTCTCCGGATGACTTAGAATAAACAGGCTTGCATGTAAACTATTAAAATGTTTAGCATACTCTTTTTTCAAGACTGTGTTAAAAATCAAAGGTCCTAAATAATAAAGAAAAAGACGAAATTCAACTGCTTTCCATCGATCAACTTCATCCAGTTTTCGTGGTTTCCGAACGAATTCACATGGCACGTAAGGACGCAAATTTATTAAAATATTTGATACCTCGTCAATTTCTCCTGCACTTAACTTTCCACCTTTTTTTGTCCCACTTATTAAAAGTTTCAAAGTTTTCTTGCCCATACCCAAATCACGTAAATGCATTGGCTCCACGGGAACCTGGCTAATCATTTTTAAATTTAATTTTTCAAGTGGAGAGTCGTATACATGATGCTCTACATTTTTCTTTGATGAGAACGATTCATCAGTTCTTAATTCACTAGTTGTGCTAAGAAAACACATACGATGATTTAAATATTCTCCTTTATCAATGCACCTAGGGCATCCGAAGTATCCATTATGAGATTTAGTACCAGTTACCATACTTCGTGCTGGGCTATCGCAAACAATAAGGTTAATTTCCAAAGTATATTTCACATCGTTGTAAGTGAAGCCTTCTTTGTTTAACGTAATGTATTCTTCATTAAAAAAATTCAAAAATTCGTCAACTGAAGTAGGTTTTTCATATCCGTGATACGCACCAATCAAAAACACTTCCGAATGAGAAGAACCGGATATTTTTCCTAAAATTGGCCACAATTGGCTTTTAGAACTTTTAGCTAATGGTAATCCATCAACATTAATGTCAAGAAAAATATGGCTAGGGACTGAATTTTGATCAATTTTCATAAATAAATCGCGAAGGGCTCTTTCTATACCATAATGCAAATAATGACCCGATCCACACAAAACTATGTTTGATGATTTTTTAGGTGTTCCTAATAAAGTTCTAGAATCTTTCGGTAATTCAGTATGTCCTAAATCCCGAAAAATTTTAAGAATCTCATTAACAGAGGAACGATTCTTAGCATTTCGCAAAGCCCAATCTGCCACTTTTTCCCACAAGGATAATTCTGTTGAAGCTTCTTCATCATCCTCAGTATCGGAATATTGATTTAGTTTGTCCCAAAACTCTGCTTCGTCTTCAATCCTTGACAACTCATGCATGTTACTATTATTACTAACTAAAGTTACATTCGATTCAGCCTCTATGCTGCCAATATTTATTTGCACTTCGTTTTCTGCTTCTCGATTAATTTCAATTTCTTCACATTCCAAAGAATTTATATTAAGATCCATGCTGCTTATTTCCATTGATTCGTTCGTATCATCAGACGTAGATGAAAATGGTTCCAAATCATTTTTCCGCTGTGCTTTAAGACGTCGAAGTTTTTGCTTACGAGATAAATCAGAATACGGTTTCAGTCTCCTGCTTGGTAAATTATGCTTTACTAGTGCACCCTTTGAAAGCTACAAGAAATAAAAAAAAGAAACTTTGTAATCTTGCTTATTTTCAATTTTCTAAAAATACACGAAGAAAATAAATTCATTAATCTTTACCAAAAAGTACTGTAAAGCTGAGACATATATACAAGTTTGATAATATTTAACTTATATTTAATAAAAGATGATATAAAATACAGTGAAGTTTCAAAATGTAAGGTAATATTGACAAAAAGGAAAGTAAAATGATCCAAAAGTAAATATTACTAAAAAGAACTTGAAAGTGTCGACAGTAATATGTAGAAGTTAATGTGTAGTTAGTTGAGTTTGGATTTTAAAAGCAAAAGATTCAATTGTAGCGTAGTAAACTGAGGCCTAGACTATGTCTATATACCCTCCAAGTTTTCCCTCGACCCGTGCTTACACAACTGAAATATGCAGTTTTCAGAATATTTGTATGTGGGCGTGTAGCTTAAATAATTACAGCGTCGGTATGTTTTAGCGTAGGGTCGAGGAATCGAATCCCGTTAGCGAGTAGATTTGAATTTATAAGTTAAAAATTTAGCGGCGTGTTATAGGTATAGGTATAAATCAGATGTACAAATTGAAAATGTGGAGTATAATGCATGTGAATATATGCCAAATAACTTTTAGCATTTAATACAACAAATTTGAGTCTTATTTATTTTCAAACCTAAATTTGAAATTTTACTGAAATGACACTATGTTCTTACTTTACCGAACAAAGATCAGTAAAGTTTAATGCATTTCTTCTGTCCGTGTATGTTAAATAAATATAAATATAAAAAAGTATATATTTTACTATAAATTTGTAGGTTAGTTCTTAGTTATTTTTTATATTTAACCCAGATAGCATCGAAATTTCCAGGAAGTTAGCACAAATGAAGCACACACTATCGACTTCAAATTAAATAATAAAAATCTTCGGACTAACGAGTTTATAACCTACACAACCTAATCACTGAACGCGAATGCATTGAGACCAATAGGCTTAGTATATTTTTTCAAAAATGTTCCTCATACCTTTCGCTGCTAAATTATAAGAAACATTTTGAGAAATGTATACTACTGGTCAAGCATAACCTTGAGGTTTAATACGTTCTTGTTCAATAATTAGCTTGCGTTGGTTCGGAAGTGGTTAGCACGAACATTTTTAATATTTAACTAGAGGGGCTTTGCGCGCCAACCCCCTATTTTGTTTTGCATTTTTTTTAAAACAAATACAGTCTGGATATAAAACCTTTGCCATTTAAAATTAGTTTAAAAATCGAACTTTTAACAAATCCAGAATGAGAAGAATATTAATATCTTATATTTATATTTGACATTACTCTTTAATGTCAATTAGGGGTTCAGGAATCGGCCTAAAAGGGTCTGTTTTTGAAAAAGGTATTTGCCTTTTAAGGTCAGCCTAAAAGGGATTATGTTTTTTGAAAAGGTGGTTTTTGGTGGTCAGGGGATTTATGGTTTTTGAAACATCTTCATAAGCTGTTTTTATCCGATTGACTATATTTTATCAAGCATGATGATGCCTGGAATTGAATTGTGTCTGCCAAGTATTTTTTAAAATTTGGGGATGTTTGACTATCTGACTAAATTAGCTAGGATTAAAGAAAGTTTGTCTTCAAAATGTAAATACAGTTAATTTGACTTAAAACCAAATTTTTGAAGATTTTTCTTCATTGTTTGGATATAAAAATATTAGTTGATTGACTCATTAATATCTTCGGATTGACAATCAAGGAATCTCTCCAAATTTTATATTCCAACTTCTTATAGCCTCTGCAGAGACTTTCCGGGGCTTCCCTAGAACATTCCTAGAGCCAGTTGAGTCTAGACCCTTCAGAAAGTCTTTTCAGAGCCTGTAAAAAACCTCCTTAAAGCCTCCCCAGAGCCTCCAGGAAGTCTTTCCGAAGTCTGAAGGATGTCTTTCCAGAACCTTCAAAGAGTTGAGGGTGTCCTGCAGTCATGGAACTGAGGGAAAAGTCAGGGGATTTATTTGGTCAGGGAAAAATCTTATGATCAGAAAATTAAAAAATTCCAATTGTAACAAAATCTTTTTTTTTACAAATTTTTAAATTTTCGCGCGCTGGGATATTTCAATTTTTTTTTATTTCAATTTTCTAATTTTTGAGAAAAAGGATATATACAGTAAAATGAGGAAGAGTTCAGAGAAAGGTCAGGGAAATATCAGGGAATTTTTTTTGGAACCGTGCTGGACACCCTGAAGTCTTTTTGGAGCCTGTAGGGAGTCTTTCAAGAGCCTTCAGAACCACTTATCAGAACCCTTAAATCTTAGCTGTCATAAATGAATTGTGAATAATAAAAATCTCCAATAGAGTGGATTTCTTCATAGAAGTATTCGACTTTAGTTAATGAATGGTCCTATTATCAATATAAATCGCAAATTGCACACAAATATAGCAACTACAAATTTTTGCAAATATTTTTCATTTGAATTTATGAGACTGAAATAATATTACTATACGTTGACAATTATTTATTAGCTATAAACTAAGTCTATAAACTAAGTCATATCATGCCAAAAGATGTCTTATTTTTCTGTCTTAGAACGGAAAATGTCTATTGAATAAACACTTCATCTCTTAGTTTAAGCCATCACTTTTTGCAGTGAAATCTACTTTTTAGTTGAAATAAAAAAGGAACGTTATTTAAACGTTTTTAGAACGTTCTTAAAACGTTTTAAGCATAATTAAATACATCGGCTCACAAAAATGAACAATCTCGAGTGCGACAGATCTCACTATAGGGGAAAGGCGGGTAAAACGGCGCACATTATGTAAACGATTAATTATTATAGATTTAAGAACGTTTTCATTGTTGATAAAAGTAGATATTTTTAATTCAACATTTCGACTAACTTCTTGTGTAGAGAAAATTTTATTAAAAATTAATTAAGAGGTCTAATTATAGGTTTAAAAAAAAGTACAACTGCGCTAAGTTACCCTACCCAAACGGGTAATTTGGCGCACTATACGTTTCTTTTAAATAAATAAAGTAAAATGTAATATTGTGTTGTTTGATAAATTGAAATGCAATTCAAATATGCTTCAAACAGAACGTAAAATTACCCGCATGTGAAGTTTAGAAAATGCGTATTTCCAAACTTATGACTTTGTTCAAGGAAGGTACAATAGAGGATTTAGGGACATTCTTTTTAATTTACTTGCAGCCACGAAATACCCGATTGCAATGATATTGCTACTGATTTTCGTACTGAATTTTTAATCTTTTTTGAAGATTTATTATGAATACTATCAAAACTAACCCCAAAAACAGTTTAAAACATAACAATTATTATAAAAAAACTTAGGGTTTTATTTCTTTCGAGTACTATTTCTTCTTAGGGTTTTTTTTTTCTTTTCTTCTTTTTCTTTTCCGATTCCTATAAATTAATTTGCCCTACATGAAACTAAAAAAAAACTTTCTTAATCATAGAATCATTTTTCGTTAACTATAAGCAAAATAATTAGCTTTAAAGTTTAAAAAAGAATTTATACGAGTATATACAATACACACAAACAATAGAATTTTAAGCGTATAAATAGTTACACTTTCTATTAAGGACATGTGAGAGAAAATGACTATAAAATAACATTTTCCCTTCAGTTTACTTTTAGAAAAAAGAACACATTTTTCTGAAAGTTGGTACGCATTTATAACTCTTTTTAGCCGAAAACAACTATATAACAGAACACCTAGAAGATTAGGTACAAATCTCTACCAATCTTTTAGAGAGATATGGGTTATTCTCTCAGAAAGAACAAATTGAAAATTAGTATTTAAAAAAAAATTCAAAAGCACAGATATTACTGGTTTTTTATTAAGAGGACGACCTCAATAAAATTGTAAAATACGTTGTGACAATCTTTATAAACATTATTGTTTATAAAATGATTTTTTAAAGAAAATAATTGTCTAATATTTCGTCGCTAATAATATTATTAAATTAACTTGAAATTTAATACTCATGGGTTTTTGAGGTCAATGATGACGAATCTAAAGGCATACTTTCTAAATTCAAAAAGGCGGATCCAATATGGCGGACGAATTTCCAAAAGTTATTGGATTTTCTTAAAACTTGGTATTCGGGAGTTTTTAAGGTCGCTGATTACAAATCTAAAGGCAGATTTTTAAAATTAAAAATGGCGAATCCAATATGGCGAAATAATTTTTAAAAAGTGATTCGATTTTCTTGATGAACTTGGTATGTCGGGATTTTTGGGGTCGCTGTTTATAAATATAAAGAAAGATTTTTAATATTTAAAATAGCGGATCGAATATGGCGCGTAAAATATGCCATTATTTGTGACATGATCTGAAGAAAGGGACCTTACAAGCATTTGAATTTAGGCTATGTTTCCTGACAGTTTTAACTTAATTAATGCTTCCCTTTTAATAATTTGCAAACAAAAAAAGTTTTTCTTGAATAGCTTTTTTGTATACTGTCGAGAAAAACTGTTTTTGTTTGCAAATTATTAAAAGAGAAGCATTAATTAAGTTAAAACTGTCAGCCAACATAACCGTTTTTCAAATGCTTCTTAGGTCCCTTTCTTCCGATCGTGTTACATTTGTAGAAAATAAAGTGGAAATTAGTTAAACGTTTTAATTCGTAAGTTAAATATTTTATTTTACAATTTTTGGAATTTTTTATTTCGTCCTCCATATTGGATCCACAATTTTAGATTTTAAAAATCTGCCTTTAGATTCGTAATCAGCAACCTTAAAACCCCCTGAGTACCAAATTTTAAAAAAATCCCTTTTAAAAAATTCGTTCACCATATTGGATCCGCCATTTTGAACATTAATAATAATCTGCCTGTAGATTCGTAATCAGCGATCCCAAAAACCCCCGAGCAAGCAATGTTAGCCAAATCCATCTACCGTAACAATGTTTTGTATAATTTGTTTATAACAATATTGTCATTTATTGTTGGCATTCTAATTAATAAAACCTTATTAGCGATGATTTTCTACATTAGTTTAAGACAATTGAATAAGGATTTTTATTGTAGGAGACAAAATATAAATCAAAAAACTTAAAAAATAATTTTTATTAAATTTATTGTTAAATAAATATTTGATAATTTTGTTTAAACAAATTATTAGCAGGTTCCTTTTATTCCTTGTTTATTCACGGTCATTTTAAAAGAAAAATCAAATCAATCTATTGAAAATTGTGACATCTCTATATTTTTGTTCCTAAAAGGCTTACTGGCATTGTAAAACGGTCACGCAGTGGAGTTTTTTCTCCATCCACAGTTCCACAGTATGTTGTTTCTAGTTTTGCAAAAATACATTTTACAAAATAAACAATTGATTGTATTTACAATATTTTAATAAATAAACGAATAATCTAAGAATCATTGTTAACTTTTGTTAATTTCTTACTAAAAATGTAAATATACTGCGGTCACGGAGTGGAGTTTCTTTATGTCGATGGACACTATTGATGTAATAATTTATTTGACACTAGTTATTTTACTTTCTTTTATTCTAATTCGAAGTTGCTCATACCCGCAAATGTTTGGTAAACACTATTTACAAGTGCATTTCATTTTTAATCTGATTGTTTACATTTTACACATATTTTTGTCACCGGTCATGGAGTGAAGTTCACAATGTTGCACAAAACTAATTTAATTTTAAGAAGTAAGATTTAAAGTAGTTTGCTTCACCTTTTCAAGAAACAATTAAAAAATATAATAATGAATAAAAATTACTATGAAAATAATATAACTTTATCAAAGAAGAAAAGTAGTCACACTTGTTTTACTAAAATTTGTCTTGTGAACGGTTACAGAGTGGAATTTTTTCACTATACAAAGACAAATATTTGAAATACTTTTAAATTTCAAAATATTTTGTCATTAAACATGTTTAAGTAATATTAAATGTCTTCATATGGTCACTATATTTTTTATTAATTGTTAATTGTTTCGGAAAAAAATTTTTTGAAGAAGCCATTTTTCCTTTTCTAGAGAATGACCCATATATTACCTATCATTATCTTAAGATTGAAATAAAGGAAAAATTTTGCATATTGTGTCTTGGGAGTGCAGACGTTCCTTTCAATCACTTGTCCCTAATTTTTAAAAATATTTTAAATTTGAATGTAATGAATCAACTTTTCACTTATCATTAAAAAAACAACGTTTTGGGGACGTTCTTAGAACGTTCTTAAAACGTTCCAAACTTGTAGTCATGTATTTTTGTAAGTAAGGAGGGAGAACATATTAAATGTTGTTAAATGATTAATAAACATTCTTATAAAATTGTAGGTAAAAAGTTTGTCTAAATTTTAGACGAGCATGAAACCAGGTATTGATATTACCAGATGTTTCTCTACACAATGTATCCATAAAGGATGTTTTTACACTGAAAAAAAAATACTCCAGTGCCAATTGTGTATTGCTTTAACGCATTGAATGGCGTCTTTGTGCTTGTTTAAACATATAGGTATACTATCATTTTTACAGTATCTGCTATTGATTGTTACACTTTTGATTCAATAGTGTATACGTACTATTGTATAATTAAAATAATTGTTTCAAAAAGTAGATTTTATAAATTCAAATATAAATTTGTACATTATACTGCCGAAAATTTTATAAAATTTTAAGTAGAATATAATTTAAAATTTAATCTAGTCTATAATATTTAACTTTATTTTAATTAAAAATCATACATACATGATAATAAAAGCATTACGCAATGACTATTGTATATACTGTGGATTTTATAGTACATCCTTTTGAACGTATTCAAAAGTGTCATTCCATGCACTGAAAGAAATTTAATAGTATAAAATAGCAAATCGCGTATTACATTTTAATATACTCTTTTAGAATGTAGGGAAAAGTTTACTTTTTATTAAAATTCAATAAACTCCATATTAAAGTTTTATTTAAAATCCCTTTCAAATATTATTCATTATTGTAGGAAAAACAGAAACAGATTACCAATATTTGAAAATATTATATTAAATTTCTATATAGAAGAACTGAATTCATGGACTTTTAAAAACTCGT
>WNHD01001881.1:0-16997 GCA_011057455.1 Ganaspis sp. Gsp50
CGCAAGTTAGGGGGAATAAATGGGGAATTATGCAGAAGAATTGGGAGGGGTATTAGATATGTAAAAACCCGAAAAGGGTATACATGGAGGAACCAAAAATAAAAAAAAAATTATTTCTCAAGTCATAAAATTAACTAACCAATAATAAAATTATCTCTTCAGTGATAAAATGAATAAATTAATACTCGAATGATAAAATAAATGAATGTGCAAAATTAAAAAATATCACATTCCTGTTTTCACATAATATTGAAGGTAATGATATTTTGATTATAATTTTACGAGGCTCTTAGAAGAGTTTCTTTAATACAGAGACCGCGAATAAAGTCAAAGCGAGGAAATAATATTATATTATTACCAGTATATAGGAACGACTCATTACTCTTGAGCTACTCTAATGTGAGCCATTTGTGAGATCAGTTTCCAAGAGAGGATTTCCTGTAGCAGCAGGAAATCATATTATAGTAGACATATCATACTGTAAAAACGTTGATCGAAAATTCTTCGAGAAATTACAAATTCGATCCACTTTAAATTCATCTACTTCTTCTGATATATTCCAAAATTCAGATGCTTAGGATTTATGATTAAAAATTTTGCCTGCATTACAGTTTCTGCCCTACGTTGGGACCCAACGTTGGGAGAACAAAATATTTGAAACTATTCATATTCGGAGAAATCATAATTTTCACTCTTAATCTCGTCATTTTATAAATATTATTCGCTTAGCTAATATTATTTGAGGAAGCGTTTGTCCCGAAAATATTTATTTCTGGCTCTTGATGGTCAGCTGCTGGTACCAGGTCTCTACAGGTGAGATAAACCCTTAGGCACACAAGTCTAATCGTCTCTCAGAAAGTTGTCGGGTCTGCTGTTACAAATCCGGAGTCTTATTGGCTTTTAACGAAATAATCTGGATTCGTATTTCAATAAATTTGTGGCTTCAATTTGGATCCAGAACAAGACGCAAGAAGTCAAAATCTTTTCACAAGATATGTCTCAAACTAGGCACTGGATTTGGCGCAAATATATTTGCGTCAAATATAAATATTTGATTTCACATATAACTGCACAAGATTTAGATTTTGACTTTGATGGTCTGTACAAGACTGAATAACCTTCCGGCTTATCGGTCCTTATATACTCATGAAAATGAAGGGTGACTTCTTGACCCTCGATTAGAGAAGCATCCTAATTATTGAAAGATGAAGGGTCAAATTATGAATCACAGGTAAACGCTTGCAATCAAAAACCGCACAATGATTTGTACAAATTAATAATAGGCCAGCTGGTGCTACACATGATAATAATATAGCTATTTAATAAAACATCAAGAACTCTTTTTAGATAATATAATTTAGACAATTCACAAGGATGTGACACAACATAGCACCTAATTTTCGCTTGAGCATCATAGAAACAGCAAAATGTCCGCTTGTGAGAATCATAAACTTTTACTCTCTGGATTTCTTCTTCTTCTTAATTTAATGTGGCCCATCGTCTATAAATAACAAAGTGATAAAGAACCTTATTCAGTGTCAAAAGAGCAATAACTTTGGCCGGAGAAAGAATTGGATTTTCTGTCAGTTGGTAGTAGATTGTGCGAAAACAGCAGGTAATTGAAATTACTGGTAATTGAAAAATGGATGTTTGATTATACGTATATCGACGAGACAATCGGAGCAACAAATCAAAGCGCCTTAAGCCGTCATTAAGGGAGTGAAAGGCCTCGGAACCTGGGTAATTTCGAAAGCTTCAATGAGAGAAGCTTTATAGCCCCTTGAAGGTACCAGTTAGACTTTTCCTCTTGGGGTTTATAGTTTGTACTGGCATCGGGTATTAGAGTCATCCTGGGGCAGGTGGAGGCGTTAGTGCTACAGCACTCGCACTTTTCAGGCATATAGCACTCTCACAAGAAAATACTCGTGTATAAAAATTTTTCAACAAGTGTGCGTGTTATACACCCCAACCAGCGTTTGCGATTGCGCTTCGTTCTCACAAGGATGACCGTGCATGTCGGCGTGAGTCTGCTTCTTTTACGCGTTCATAATTGAGATAATCTTTACTGACCAAGCGAAGGACTGGCGGTATGTGGATTTTTACAATCGGCGATTTCCTTTCCTCGAGAGGCCGTTATCCTCTCTTATTACTGTACCGGATCGACATCTGAATATCGCCAAACTTCAAAGGTCCTTGTCGAGCTTTGCCTGACTCCTCTTTGTGAACAGATTTTTTCGGACGCTATATTGATTATGGAAGATTATTATCGTGTACTAAAGGATGATTATCATGTACCGTTTGCACAGCTTTTTGACGGATAAAAATAATAATTAGGATCAGGATCCCGCTGCTGTGCTTGGGTCGCTTCTTGTACTTCCAAAAGACCAACGTCCATTTTCATCCTCAATCGACATATCTTTAATGCAAAAATAAACTCAATAAATAAATAAAATCACTCGATAAACGTTAACTTAATTTCACAAAGGTAAACTTAATTTCGCAAAGATAAACTTAATTTAATGAACATAAGCATAATTACGCTAGAAAAATTTGTTTTCGTTTATTTATGACCAGGATTCAATAATAGTAATTTCACACAGTTTGAATATTCTTATGCAGTAAGAGCTATAAAATGTTGTAGGCAGAGGAACATAAAAATATATCATAAAACTGATCTCTTTGTTCTTGTCTTTTCTTACTTTGTCTCATAAAATAAGTGCATCGCAAAAGGCAAGGCAGCTGCCTCAGGAGATGCGTCGCAGCTCCCGTATGTGAAGTCAGGATTTCTCAACCTAAACTCGTAAAAAAGTAACTGATTAAACATTGCACACTTCTTTTCTAATTGATTTGAATGTTAAGTTCCTGCAAAATCAATCCGAAATATCCTAATGTGTTACATTTTTTGTTCTCCTGTTTTTAAAAAAAACTATTAATTACCTAAAGAAATTCATCCGTAAAAAAATAGAATTCATTCCCCACAAAAAGATTCATTTTTACTAAAAAATATCATCCCAAAAAGTAAAAATTGCAACAAAAGATAAAATACATGAACAACAGGATGAGGATCAACTCAAAGAGTTCGATGGATGAGAACCTGGATGATTGGACCGAATTATAGGTGGTGCGGGTGTTGTGTGGTTGTGCTTGTGTCTCCATGGTGTTCTTACAATGCGCCCTGAAAAAATCGGCCTATAGGTATCCAGTAAAATATATGATAGTGCGTGTTATTGTTGGCAGGTGTATACACTCGTCATCCTTTCTTTCAGCTTTGTATACGTATATCTTCACCTCCACCTCTTACTATTTCTTATCCTTTCCTTCGTCGCCCGCACCGGGGAAATTAAACCCCACTTAACTCTTTGATTATCGTTGTCACGTACAGCCGCCATCCTCGTTAACCACTGCAAAAACTTCACTCCAGTAAATACCTTGGGAATTTCAAAAACATTCTTTAACCGTTCTTTATTTAGTTTATTCGTCAGGATAAGTTATTCATAAACTCGGATACAAATTCATCTGATAATATCTTCTTTTCTACATTTCAAGATTCATTCAGAATAGCTACGATTTTTAATGTACGATTTTGGTCTTTAACCATAAATTATTCAGATCGATCTGCGAGTAAAACAACGTGGTATGGAATGTGACGTGGAAAAATTACCATGCACAAATTTCGCTTTCAGTCATTTAAAACTTTAATTTAAATCTTGAAAAGTAATAAAAGTAAACGATTTAATATAAACACCAGGCTGGAAGTCACATTTGGGGGATAATGTGCATCCGAATAGAAATTCGGCGACTTGTGCCATTTTTATTTTGAGTTTTTATTCTGAATCTACTTTATTTAATACACAAAATAGGTCATAAATATTTTATTCTAACTGATCGTTCCATATAAAATTCTTTACTGAGCTTTCGCTTTGTATATACAAAGCCTCATCAGAGCTTACATAGCTGTGAAAATACATAAAGATGTTACAGTGCGCATCAATAAAAACGTCAATATATTACATAGTTTCATTTTCTTCTATTCACTGATCAACAACCTTTTAAACATTTCTTACTACTTTATTTAATTTCATTTTATTATTTCATTTTTGTATTAATTCTGTTTTGTTTTGATTTCAGTTTGAGGTTATGTAACGACGACGAACTCTGCAAGAGACAATGGAGCTGCCAAATCGTCTGGTCCAGGAATTCGAAAATTCATCACTTCTCAACTAGTGGAATTCTTGGACATCATCACTAAACGTTGTCAGTCGTCGTGGGACTTCAACTGGATGCCGAATTCGGATGTGAGTCCCGAATTCAAGGAAAATCCGGTCTTCTCTCCAGAAGTTGAGTTGTGATTGCCCACCTGTTAAAATTGTCCGCCATTTTGAACTGTGAAGGCGCACTAGCGCCATCAAGATGAACAAGTAGTGGGCGCACTTGCGCCATCTAACAGAATCGGCTATCTTTAGCCGGTAATTTTGTGCGCAGCGGTCGATATTGAGACTATTGACTTTGTTATTGAAGCAGATATAAATTCGACGCGCTTGCGCAAGATTATTGCTTTTTCTCTAAAGCGTTGACGACGAGGCGCAGTTCTCGCGTCACTTCCATCTTGGTGTCTAAACTATAAACACGCTTTTCGTGTACTTTTTAAAAAGGTTAATAAAAATACAAAGTGCCATGACTAGTCGCGGATGCTGGCGCGGACGTGCGTTAATTTCAATTGAGCTCCTTGATTGAGAAACAATTGTTAAAATGATGTGGAGCTTTCTCCACACGAATGATTAAAATAAAATAAAAATTAAATCCAGTGCTCGAGTGTATCGGTGTGCGTGGTTCTTTCGGCCATCGTGGCCAAATATTTCTCGAAATCTATTGTTCTGATTAAAAATGAGAAGTTTTTCCTGCATTTATAAATTAAAATATGATTAGAATCAGTGTTTTTCCTTATCCCGACACTCTCCCATCTTGATTAAAATATTGAGTTAGTTTGGCATAAATTATAAAAGTTAAAGTAAAGTAAAAATAAAATCTTAAATTGAATAAAGTCGGGTTTAGTTATTTTCCCGTTTCTTAAAATTAAATAATTTGGCGCAAGTAAATTTAAATTAGATATCATAAAATAAACCAAGTAATCAGAGATTAATTAAAAATAAGTATAATTTAGTTACAGGATATATTATTGTGATGTTTTATGGATAGCCAGGGACATGCCTAGGACGTTTTTAGGATTTCTAAAATTTTCTTAGGATATCTTAGGGATATCCCAGCGATATCCTTTTGTTGTGAGAGTAGATTTACTTTTACATAATTTCGCTGATATCGTGTCCCCACTTTCTACAATTTCCCACCTTATAACGGAAACGCTTTTTTGATAACTGAATTCGTCTTTTGAATCTAATTGAATTCGTCGATTGCAGTACCTTCGCATCAGCATAACTACTAAAAGAAAAACATTTCCAAAAATCTAACCCGTTTTCCAAAAAACCAAATTTTTTGGAGTCATGATTTCAATGATTTTTCTATTTGGTTTGGGTGCAGGAAGAAATCAATAAAATAAGAATTTAAAATTGCAGAGTGGGGCAAGAAGCATCAAAGTGGTTGGAAGGGATCCGGTAGGGGGTACTCTATATATAAGAGACCATAGCCTGAGGGCAGGAGTCGACTACTGGCCGGATTCTTAGTTTCTCTCTCGAAACGACCATCCATCCTCCATTCTCTTAGCATGAGCCTCATTCTTGCTTTGCTAATGATAGCGTTCGCGGTGCTTCGGATCAAGAACACCGTGTGGCAGTACCAGTATGAGCAGGAGTAGCAACAAGAAGATCAACGATGACGATGATCAAGCCTGTGTAGCCTACCAAACCTCTAACTACCACTGTACGCCTCCGCCTCGCACTAAAGTATTACGCCAAGAGCAGCAATGGTAGTTGCTGCCGATCCTGGCTGGCTATTCTCTGATACCTTGTAAGGTATCATCCGAGGCACGTAGGGCCCTAAGTGCTATCCCTGGGCCCGAACTTGAACCACCAAGTCCCCCCGCCTCACTCACCTCCATACCCGTTGAGGATCTAGACTCCTGATTGCCAGTTGAGGGTGGAATTCATTATGGCATAATAGTGCGTGGCGGGGAAAAAATTAATGACAAGATAATTGCGAGGGTGAGGCTATGTTCAGACTATGACGTCAGAAGCATTCATCATTCTACAACCGAAGATCGTTTTCTACTTTTGTCTTCTTTGCTCTGTACTTATTGTTGAAATTACAGAGAGCAACTTGCAATTCTTTCCCCTTGTTTTATTATTAGTTTGAACTTTTATTCATTTATGCTTTTGCTTTTTATTATACTATTGTTATTATTCTCAACTAGTTCCACTTATTTATTAAATTTAGATGCATTTCATTCTCTTTATACTCTATTTCCAATTAATTGTAAGATACGAATCAACAACTGATGTAATTTACAAGTCTAATTAGGCTATAAAATGTATTTCAATTTTCTTACGGATTTCCAAAATATAAATAAGGTTTTATTTGATAGAATATCAGGCTCGCATCATTTGTGCGATAACAAGATGGTTATACTTAGGAGACAAAATGTCACATCGCAGTTTTCGGTTCGCAAATGGAAGAACAATATGACAACTGGCGCGCACGCATGCTCACGGGTGGCGCGCACAAGGAGACGAAGCCAGTGCGAGTTTGGCCAGTGCCCGGGATCCAACCGTAATTCCAGGAGACGAGAAAATCAACGTATCGGTTCCCGAGGATGCATTACTCCAGGATTCTGAAGGACTTGGAAGGTTAGTGGTCGGACTCTATCTCACCTTCACCAGTGGTTTGTTTCCGGCGACGGGAACATCGTAGAAGAGCCGAGGATTGAAGCAGCGTGGGTCGAAAGGACGCCGCCATTTCCGACGCCAGCCGGCTGACCCGGTGCTGCTTGTTTTGTTTTTCACCGAGAAGTGCAGGATTCTCCATCTTCGGACTAAAGTTGAATAAAGTTTGGTTTGTTTTTCTAAATTGGAAAAACCGTGTAGTGTCTTTAAATTGAAGAGTTTAGTGCAGTGCCTGTCACCCCCCTTTTCTCTTCTCTCCCGACGGAACCGACGATCCGTTTCAAGTTTCATGCTCGGCGTGAAAGTAGCCATGCTCGAGTCAGTGCCGTTTGTTGCTGTCGGAGTCCGGGTAAATTTCCGAATTTACTTGGCGCCCGGAGAAAGAATCTCCGAAAATAAATAAACGGACTTCGGTGGAAATTCGTGAACTCAAAGTGTGAAGTTCACGAATCCCGTGTCGGCGCTGACAACGTCACTTCGGCAACCATTTTTGTAGCTTTGTTTCTCTTTAAATTTTAGAGAGAGACTGGAAAGAGAGATAACGTTACAACCTGTAGTCGATAAACCTTTGTGTTGACGTTATAACTTTGTAATTTCAGAGGATCCTCATGCGTGCGCACTTCGAATATTTTGGAACCTCGGAACAATTAGAAGAATTAGCATAGGAGAGACAAAAGTACCTTGTGAAGGGGAGGGGATTAGATTTGAACCGGGACTTTGCTAGCATCGAGATGTGAAGTGTAAATTATAGAAAAGCTTGTTTAAATAAAGGAACTATATTTAATTTAAATCGTTCTTTGAGTTTGCCCTCCACACACCAAAGACGAAAAAGAAAAAACAGACATCCTTAATCGTTTTTCGTGCAGTTCCCAAGCATTACCTTAAAACTCACACAAACCAGAGACATATTCTTACTAAACGAATCAAAACATTAAAGAAGCAACTTTACACACTCCCTGACTCATTATCTCAGAGTGCTTGTAATATTTTTTACATTATGGCACATTATCTCTCAAACTTCCAAGACTTTTTTAAACATTAATAAAGACCTTGAGCTTGTTAATAAAACCTTCGGGCTTGTGGAAGTCTGAAGATAAAATGTCGACAGAAACTTGGTTGCATTTTCGACTTCAAAAACCCTTTTTACACTTGAGTGTTTCAAAATGCGGATGCCTTCTTACTCTCGCGACGTCTACCTTTAAAGAACGAAACCCGACGTGGGCAGAAGAAGATAGGTGCGACCAGGACCGAAGCGCAAATATCCCGTTTTAAAACGTCGTTTGCATACTGCGCTCCGGGCTTGAAAAAAGGTCCGCCTTGTATATTTCGGACAATCCATAACGACAGGTTGGTCATTTATGCCGCAGAGTTTAAGTTTTGCAACCACCGACCAACTTTCCATACCTATCGTCAATTTTCTGTCCACACCAATCTTCCGAAGATAAATCAAATCAATTTTTTCATCAGTGTAGACTTTTTGCAAATTATTTTACTTCAAAGAAGTATTTTTTATCGTTAATCACACACAGCACTTGATATTTATGAAATATTGCAATAGTGCTCTTGTGTATAATATTTCCTAAACATTTTAATAAAATGTTTCGAAAATCTTTACAATCGAATGAGTTAAACTTATTTTTAATCGAGTAATATTTTTATTAGTACAAAGTTTTTCGCAATCTTTATAATCGCAAAAAATGAGCATTGTTTATTGTTAATCTTGTCATTTTTTGTAAGTGCAAAATATTTGAAATAAAAAAAGATCAAAAAATCCGTAAATAATCAATAATTAATAGAAAATATTAATAAGTTTTAGAAAATGATAGGTCTTTAAAAATACTTGGTGTTTTAAAATTTTGATGTATTTAATTTTAATTATATTTTGGTATTAATTAATTTATAGTTAGAGATTATATCGATGGTTTTAACCTTCCCTTAATACTGAGAATATTAAATTAAACGACTATTTATTTATATTATTTCTAAATATGTATTCATTAGTATGCAAATTACATAAATGGTACAAAGAGCTCTGACATATGCCCAGACCTATACTTGTCAGTCCACGGCCAACTATGGGCCCCGTAATTAAGAATAATGGCCCTGCTAATGCTTTTAACGAAATGAACAATTAGCAGGTGCAGGTATTCTCAGCTTAAGAATACAAGATGTACGCACTTTCTGTCGCCACGAAACTCATATCTCTTGTCAGTTCTATTATTGTCCCACATTAACAGTATTGTTTCAAACAGAATTACTTCCTATCAGCTACATCGAATTTTGCATTTGCTTCACAAACAAAATCATTTTCAGAATAAAATTTTTTAAGAACAAAATCATTTTCAACATTCTTTTTTATAAATAAATTGTATTTTCTTCGAATAATAAAGAAAGTTATGACAATCGATAATAATGGTTTTAAGTGGTAAAAATAATCGGATAAATGAAATAGAAATAAAAAATATTAGCCAAATGATTTAAAACGAGGCAATAAATATAAATAACGACCTGTAAAAATAAATAAAAAATGTAAAATATTGCGGAATCGTTTCGAATCAAATATTACAAATGATAACGAATTATTTGAGTAATACTGTGTATAAATTGCAACTCCTATTTGAAATAATGAAAGCCCATTTAAGAATTTATAGTCTGCGATCGAGATTTCTGTTCTAGAGTACAGAACCGCATTCCGAAAAGCGTATTTTATCAACATAAGCAATTGAGTTCGAAATAAACATTAATGATGTGGTCACCCCAAAAACGGACAAATGGGCGTGGCGCCGGGATAATTTGGGAAAAATATAATTTAACAGGCGTTCCCGCAAGGTGCAACGAAAATGAGATTTTTTATCGTACGTCATCGCTAGCTACTTCAGTAGACAAAGGCGATGATAAATAGACCGAGATGTTGAAGAAAAGTGAAGATAGTCTTCGAATCGAAAATAGAACACGCATTGAGAAGAATCGCAAATTAAATTCATTTTTCACTCAAGTGAAATTTATGTAAAAGGTCAACTTGAATCAATTAGGTAAAAATTTCGTAATTACATGATATCTATAATTCTTCCATTTGCGCGCGAAAAAGACAGCATCTGATAGATAAAATTATTTAGTATATTTGAATGATGCGAGCATGCGCAAAAGAAGACGACTAGGATTTCGAGTTGAATCCAATACCTAACCTCAATAAAAATAATCTCACATACTACTTGCTACTTTGATGAAAAATGGAACGTAAATAAATAATCTAGAAACTGTCATTAATAAATCCAAAAATATTTAATCCAAAATATCTAAAAGATACCTGTTTATACGATCTAGGGAGAGAAATGTTTCACTTGAGCCTAACTCTCAACAATTTAAAACTTTCCTAAAAATTTTTAATTACTAGTTATAAAAAGATTTATGATTTTGTCACCCAGGACACTCTTGTCGTTAACTCTCCAATTCCCATCCTCCTAATTAGGAGTCCAAACGAAGAAGATCTTTGGGCCTATTTTATGCTATTTTTGGTATCGATAGCAGACTAATATAAACGATCTTTCTATGCGACTGACTGGATAATTTCTCCTTTTTTCCTCCTTTCCTTTTCTACCCACGCGCACTTAAACCAGTCAGGTGAGTTCTGATTATAATATGCTCGTAAAACAGCGGCATGCGGTATCTTTAAAGATGGGATCCTTGACGATGGAAAAAGGTAAAGACTGGCAGAACGGGAATTCATGGCATTCAACAGGTGGATTCACTTTTCTACCGACAGAATGGATCAAGGGATTGAAGAATGAAGATGGGGGTGGGACACAAGACGAAATAGACTATTGACCTTTTCATTCATCTACCTCTTCCAGAAAATTATCTTCTCCCCAACAATGAAAAAAAGGGAACCATTTATTACGACTCGGGTTCATTAAAAACTATACCTGATTCTCTAAAACAGGTTTTCTTGACTTTTATTAAAATGATTTCCTTCTTTTTCATCCTCCCACGTTATTGATGTGATTCAGTCTCTTACCAGTCTTTTTAAGTTTTACTGTTCTTCGTTTCTTGCTCTTAATTATTTCTACCTAAAGGACGTGATTAGTCGGTTGTTTCACGAAATTAGTATCTTTACTGTTGAACCCTCTTTCAATTATAATTTGTTATTTATTTTTATTTACTGTCTTTTGCATAAATAATACTCTTTTTAAACTATACTTTTGCATAAACCATATCATACGAATGTTGGATTTCAATCAATAATTGTAATTATAATTAGGTTTTGAGAAAAAATGAAATATGGTTAAATGAACATTTCTCAGCGAAAAAAGACCGAAGTCTTGATATTCCATTCCTTCGTCGACAAGTTTTCATTTTGCATTCTTTCCAAAATATTCTTGTGAAAATTCGCAGTTTTAATTTCCAATTCTTGCGCAGACCAAGCACAGCAAAATGCAAATATAGATATCACTTGAAACGACAACATTTTGTATTTAGTGGATTTAATGCTAATAGCGTGACAGTTCTTTGCTTTTTGTTAAATAAGTTTTGCTCATCAACGTGTTTACCCTTCGAGTTTCAATAAATGTATGAAAATTGTTTCCATCTAAGCCTCTCATTGACTATAAAAACGTTTTACAGACAACAATTTAGAGCAGTAGAATATTTACAAATTGATGCAAACTACGATTTTTTTCACGGTCTTTTTTCATGATTTCTGCAATTTTTGCAGATTTTTTTTCATGATTCTTTTGCTAGATTTGTATCAAACCTTGAAAAACTTTTGTAACAGTAAAAAACAGTAGTTTTACTTTGAACAATAAATTCGAAAAAATACCAACTGTAAATTGTTGTACAATTTAAACAAAATTACGATTTCACAATTTTTTTTATCAGACGTAAATGGTCTATCCTTATTTCCTTTGATTATAATCGTTACCGCGTCGATAATATAAAAACAAAAAAAAAGATTTTTTACAGAAAATAGTTTTTCTGATTCCTGGTAAATATTCTTGCTATTTACATTGTAATGTGTCAACAATATAAAAATAAATCAATAAAGGTGTTTTCAGTTGATTTGAGGATCTTGTTGATAATCAAGACTCATCCGATACAACGCCTAGAAGTCTTGACAAATTACAGTAATTTCATTGAAGGTGTAGGTTTTACGCGACCGGACACGCATGAATGTGATTTTCATAGAATATTCTCCATGAACTTGAATTTCTGAGCAGTTAATAATTACCTATGTAAGAGGATAGAAGAATCCATCCAGAAGCATGGATCACTCAAGCGTATCTTTTTAAGATGACTATCGGTAATTTCATAGGTAAATGATATGTCGGCCGAGTACTTGAGGATAGAAACGGGTTCATAGTAAAGGCAATCGATCGATGTTTCGATAAATCGACTACTTGTCCACCACATCACAACTAGTGTTATTTCCAACTCATGATGTTGCACTTTTTTTTCATCAGTAAAATGAAAAGAATTAATCGAAATTAATTAAAGTCATGCATCTGTTTTATATCAACATTGTTTAAAAGTTTCGAACAAAATTATAAATTATAATGTTAATTCTCTGGAATTTGAATAAACGTTTATGAATTCAATCTAGAACAGTTTTTTCTAAATTTTATATAGTAAAGAAAAATAAATACAAGAAAAATAAATACAAGAAAAATAAATACAAGAAGAATAAATACAAGAAAAATAAAGAAAAGAAAAATAAAGAAAACAAATTGTTAATTATTACTATTTGCGTATATATTTTTTATAGTTACATTTTAATAGATATTTCCTTAATAAGAAAAACAATAAAACATTCTGTAAACATGGTAAACGTATTATGTCATCCCACGCCTGACGTTTGTACTTAACAAACATATTGTAAATCTGTTGGAAATACACGTTACACAATAATTTCATTTCACTGACTCGTATAATGACGTCGGTGATAATTAACTTTTTTCCCACGTTTCAATATTTAGTTTTAACATAAAATTTGAATTAGTAGTCTATGCAAGATTCGAATGCTGCGTTCGAATAACGTCACTCGACAACCGCAATAACATTAATTTATATCTGAGTCCCATTTCCTTTCTGTGCGTTCCGGCTTACTTGACACAGCTTTAGTTTATTAAGCTTCGCTTTATAAATCTGCCTGATTTTGACTCCAAATTAACAAATAAATCGAAAATTTAAAAACCGCTCGATTTATTTACGCTGAATAAAGGTCAATTAAAATCGGTCATAATTCAGTATAAATTATTAATTAAAAGTTTGAAATTGAGAAAAAAATTCTATCAAGAAAATAAACTTTATTGGATATGTATTTGTATATTGAAAACTGGATAATTTATTAGATGAGAATTATTTACGTTGGGCACAAAGTGGAGTTTGAAGGCATTTATCGTCATTGTTAATTAGCTCGGATTTCGAAGCATCAAGCAATTCGGCACGAAGCCACTTTTGAAAGAGGAGTAGCAACACGTGGATTTATTAAACGTTGAAGGATGACGCTCACATCAAAGAGGGTATTATTAGGTTATGATACTCTTATGCGGGCGTGCCACAAAATTAGAAACACCCCCGCCAAGTGTCAGGTTTCTTCGTTATTCCGTACTTCCTGCAAATAACTGCAAAAACCAGTCTACCATTTTTCTTACTTAAAATATCTTTGAAAAGCATTTATTGAAAGGACGACACAATGTTTATAAAATCTTCACACTTTCACCACATTAGGTTGATTTTTCAATATTCAAAAATTATAGGCCGTGCGGGAATATGATCAGTTGTACTTGTTTTGCGAAACATTTGATGTCATTTCTATAAAATAAAGTTATACTAGACTACATTTTTAAATTATTTGAATTCTTTTGTGCAACAAAATCGTATTGTGGTCACTCTACCCTACCTGTATCGGCACATGCTAAGTTCCTCCACATAGCCCAGAAGGTCATTAATGTACCCATTATTACCCTAGGGCATATTTGCAGGTCAATAAAGTGCTCATTATTACCCTAGGGCATATTTTCAGGTCAATAAAGTGCTCATTATTACCCTAGGGCATATTTGCAGATCATTAAAGTGCTCATTATTACCCTAGGGCATATTTTCAGGTCAATAAAGTGCTCATTATTACCCTAGGGCATATCTGCAAGTCAATAAAATGCTCATTATTACCCTAGGGTAATAATGGGTACATTATTGACCTATAGGCTATAAGGAGAAAATTAGGATGCGCCTATACAGGTAGGTAAAGTGACCACAATACGCCTGTGTTGCATAATATACTATTATCATCCCCCCTTGAATCCCAAAAGATCTTACAGTTCATATTAATTTTAAGAATCCGGAATATCTGATCTAATTTTGAAGAAAACATGTTTGCTGTTGCTAAAAACCGGGATTATTTTATTAAAATTGGTTAAAAAGTCTCAATGTATAATTGATAGTCTTTCAGTGTTGAGAATTATAGAAACGAGATTTTAATAGGATGGAAATAAGGAAAAGGTGGCACTTTGCCAATTCTCGTACTTATCTATTGAGAGATGTTGAGTATCTGCATAAGAAAAAGAGAGGAGAGAGATAGAGGCGCCTCGAAAGGGTTGAGATGGGGCTGAAAGGGAAGTGAGAAGAGGGCTGATTTTTTCCGAAGAGGCAATTTACGGTAAGATTGCTCAGCGAGGCGTGAAGAATTTTGAAAGGCGTGCAACAAGTGGTTGGGTGCAACAAGTTATTGCCAACGACGTCTGCCTTTCCAGGCTCATTCCCCTTTTCTTGCGCTTGCGTTTCACGTCCACTATCAGCCCTAAGAATTGAAATTCCAAGTCCTAGGAAACTCAAGACCTCCCTCGCTGTTCGATTCCTCATGGAATTTTCATTCCAACATAACTTCACACAAATTTTATTTTAAATTGACTCCTTGCTATTGAGCAATACCGGGACATTTTTGTAGTATCGTCCAGGATTCCAATGAGACGGTTTTAGTCATTAAAAGACTTGGTGGGTTAGTCCTTCCAAATAGAAGAAAACTTTGTAATGTAGATGCGTCCCGGCACTTAAAACGGTGAGGAAGTTTTTGGACCTTACGATCTGTAGTAGAAAATTAGGAAGCGACCGTAATAATGCGGAAATTGACGAAGTCAAAAACGAGCGAAGACTGATAACGGAAGAGCAGAACGTAACTGATCGGGTTGCCGAATATACGTTTTTGTGACGCGTCTATTAGACTAATTAATAATTGTACTGGCCTGAATATTTTATTGTAACTAAAGTAGTAACTTTCTTGATAAATGTACATTGCCTAAAATTGTCTGTTTTGTTAATTTATTACAGATCTGAATTGCGATAATCAATTGATACAAAATCACAAATACTATTCACAAATAATAAGTCATCAAAAGCTTAATTAAATAAAACAAATAGACACCTCTGTGCTGCCGGCGACGCGAAAGTATAGTGGCGATTCTTTTCACTCATTGGGCACGTTTGTGAGAACAAGTGAAGACGAAGGGGTTTTTATAACCAAATTCAACCCCCAATCCCCACGCCACTCTCACATTTTGGCGCCGAGGCAATGAAGACTTGTCATCAATTATAAACCTTGAAATTAAAATTCGTCGTGACAAGTATTTGATCGCTACAATTATTTATTTACAATTTATCGAATAATCATTGCTGATACCGATAAGCGGGTCTTCATGTTCAGATATACGACTACTTAAAACAGTTATGTGGCTCAAAATGAAATCTGAAACTTTATAACAATATTGGCAAGATGCGAGTTGTGTAACCGTTTAAGCGTGTATCAAAATGTGGAGAATAAAGTAGATATGATGTGGCAGCACTGCCAGAATAATTTAAACATCATAGAGCCTCGTTTTTCACTGGACACTCAGCCTGGACAGGGGCCAAGGCAAATAAACTTATTCTGATGAGGTAGCAAAAAATCTCGGTACCAGCGTAAGATGAGCGACGATTGTGAACCGTGCGAATTGCACATAGTTGTCGGTCACGGTGGCTCGAGATTGTTCAAGACAGACGACACGAGATGAAGCAGACGGAAAGGAGAGCGGGACACTTACGTGGGTGGGTGCCTGAACTGTCTGTCCGTCTATCTGCACATCACTAAAAGAGAAATACAACCGAACCATTCTCAGCCTCCGTTGAAACTTTGATTATCTTCCTAAGGATAAATAACCCTAGTTCTTTCCTATGAATGAGTTTTCGTCATTCACAATGCAACAAATCATCGAAAATATCCACCCAGAAATCTGCACAAGTCGTTGTGGATATTGAGATTGAATCTTAAAGGAAATCATCAGAGAGATTAACATGTAACAGTTTTCAGATAAGACAAAGAAGCGAATAATAATATGCAGTAATTTCATTTTCGGGGTAGCAGACAAAACTGACACTAATTGCGTAGTTACCGGACCTCAACCAGCCAGTGTTAATCATACAGTCTGGTAATTTTGCCGTCATCGACCTGAAATCACGTGGGATGAGTGCAGAGGGTAAGATGACGTCCCGGAATTATTGTCGTGGATGCCAAAAGAGTCCAGCATCTTTCTGCGTCTGCGAGCCGTCTACTCGGATGAGAGATGTTGCGAGACTTATTGTTCATCGTGCTGGGTGGAATATAATTTATGACCCGACTGGAGAATACACGCGTTACTACTACTCAAATAACACGAAAGATTTCAGAGACACTTGACTCGATGATCTTCTTAATACATTTCTGGATGATTTTAGACTAAAGGTTTGTTTATTAATTATGGGTTTCAATCTGAGTTGTAACATTCTGGATCAATTTCCATTACTCTGGACAACTTCCTCTGATTGATAGGCCCTCTTCTTATCTTCGCACGAATCAGAAACTAAGTTGCGTTGTTTCACTTGTTTCACTCGAATGAAAACCAATTTTCCGCACTGATTTTCGTGCAACTACAGCGACCTTTGCGTACAATGTTTGAAAAAGCAATTTCTTTTGACAATAAATTTTTTCATTAAAAAAATCTGCTAAAGAACACCAACAAACACGAATAAAACAAGATTTTTACCTCAAACGGAAACTTGTCGAAATTTAAAAGTCATCACCCCATGGTGAGCTTGTCGGTAACACTTGCCCATGATAGAAGTCAAAGGCAAACTAACAAGTTCAAATTAAAGGAAACGACA
>WNHD01001882.1:0-30322 GCA_011057455.1 Ganaspis sp. Gsp50
AAAATCAGACCAGAATAGATTCTTATCAATTTTTTTGACAATTTTCAAAAAACAGAAAATTGATCAGAATAAATTGAAAATCAGATCTGAATAAATTCTTATCAATTCTTTTGACAATTTTGAAGAAACTGCTCAGAAAATTGATCAAAATAAATTCAAAATCAGACCAGAATAAATTCTTATCAATTTTTTTTGACAATGTTCAAAAAACTGCTCAGAAAATTGATCAAAAGAAATTGAAAATCAGAATAAGTTTTCAGCAATTTTTTCAGAATATTCTTAACTGAATAAAGGAGCAAATATTTGATTTCAAAATAGAAAATAAAAGAATTAGTGAATTTGAAAAGCTTAAAAATGGAAGTGAACGTCTAACTGTTTTTAAAGAAAATAAAACAAATTTTCTGGCAAATAACTAAAATATCGAAATTTGCTTTCAGATGGAGATTGTGGATGGAAAGGTGGGTTATATAAAGCACCTTTTTGAACTGAAATTCGAAGAGCTTCCGTGTCCTGAGCCCTCCAGGGAGGATCTAATGGCATCGGAACAACCGTCAAGTCGCCACGCGAACGCCGCCGTCGGCTCAGCAGGTATATTTTTCTTCTCCTCGGGGAAGATTCACTACGTCAGTCAATCCGTTCTCGCGCTCTCCTTCCTCGTCGCTTCACGATTTTTCACGTAGAAGATAGAATCTTTAACCTTCGGGTTGAGAAAACGAAGAGTGTTCAACGATCATTGAAAACAGCTGCTTCACAGAAAAAAGGAAAACTAAATCTTCGGAAGCATTTAAAAGCTGCTTATCAATTTTCAACTTTTTCCATCATTGTTCTAATTGCAAGCAAAAAAAATGAAAGAAACGAGAGTGACTCGCACAATCGATTTTGTCGGGAAATTGAATAAGAATTTCTTCTAAGACAGAGTTTAAGATCTCGAGAAAAAGAGTTAATATATTGAGAGGAAGAGAATTTTGAAAATGAAAATAATTGGTAGCATTTTTCTGGGAATTTTTCACTCTGTTAGTTAGGCACTGTACAATTATATTGTGTAATTTATAATTGAATTGTATAATTATATTAAGGTACCTGTCCTTAAGCTTCTTTTTTTACTCGTTTTGTAATTTTTTAATGCTTCTCGACGTACGACAGTTAGGGTTAGTTTAGGCGCAAGCACAAAATGAAAAATATGCACTAAAACGAAAAATATTAACAGTAGATTAGTGATATTTGAAAAATAAACGAAAGACACGATCAAGCGGCAATTTTAAATAGACACGTGTTTGTAATAATACACACGTGTTTTTAGATAAAATGCGTGTGCGTTTTTCTTTCTGTGTTGAGAAAAAAATACTTTGCTGAAAAAAAATACTTTGATGACAAAAAATACTTTATTGACAAAAAAGTACTTTGCTGACAAAAAAGTACTTTGCTGACAAAAAATACTTTGCTGACAAAAAAGTACTTTGCTGAAAAAAGTGCGATAGTTTTAGAATCTAATTTTATTTGTTTAAAATAATGTCAAATTTGTATAGTATTTTAATTTACAAAAAACTGTACTGTAAATTTTATGTTTGAAACAATAGCGTCAAATTCCTAAAGTGTCGCACTTTTATCAGCTAAGATTTTTTTCTCAGTTCACGAATTTAAGGATACAAATTTAGTGGACGGAATAAATTTGATTCTAAGTGAGTACACAAATTTGGAGTAAACAAATTTTAAGTGTAGAAATTTATGCACTCAAATTTATTTATTTAAATGTACGCACTCAAATTTATTTATTTAAATTTATGCACTCAAATTTATTTATTTAAATTTATGCACTTAAATTTATTTATTTATTTGAATGTACGAACTCAAATTTGTTTATTTGTACGCACTGAAATTTATTTATTTAAATGTATGCACTCAAATTTATTTATTTAAATGTATGCACTTAAATTTATTTATTTGAATGAATGTACTCAATTTTATTTATTTAAATGTACGCACTCAAATTTATTTATTTAAATTTATGCACTCATATTTATTTATTTAAATTTATGTACTCAAGTTTATTTATCTAAATTTGTGCACTCAAATTTATTTATTTACATTTATGGACACAAATTTATAGACACGATATTATGAACACAAATTTAAGAAGTCAGATTTAAAGAATACACATTTAGGTCATGATTTAGGTACACAAATTTGAATACAAAGATTTAAAAATTTTAATTTTTTAGAAATTTAAACACGAATTTGAAAAACACAAATTTGTGCACATAAATTTTGGGAATAAAAATTGGAGTTTGTGAATTTAAAATGCACAGATTTGAAAAACATAAATTTAAGTGCATAAATTTGATGTACGTAAATTTGTAGAACATAAATTTGTAGAACGTAAATTTGAAGCACGTAAATTTGTAGAATGTAAATTTGAAGTATGTAGATTTAAAAAAAATTAGTAATGACAATTTACATAAAAAATAAATCTAAAGTACGGAAATTTGAAGTTCGGAGAATTGAAATGCAATTAAAATATGAAAATTTAAATTTAAAACATGTAAAATTTTGTAGAAGACAAATTTGAGATGCACAGAATTAAAATGTACACTTTTGTAAAAAACATATTTAAAGTACACAAAAACAAATTTAAATTCCACTGATTTGTAGAAAAAAATTTGGTAGTTCACACATTTGTAAAAAATGAATTTAAATTTCACAGATTTGTAGAAAACAAATTTAAATTTCACAAATTTGTTGAACAAGAATTTGTAGTTCGCAGGTTTGTGAAAAAGAAATTTAAATTACACTGATTTGTAAAAAAGAAATTTGGTAGTTCATAGATTTGTAAAAATAAATTTAAATTTCACAGATTTGTAGAAAACAAAATTAAATTTCACAGATTTGTAGAAAAGAAATTTAAATTTCACAAATTTATTGAAAATGAATTTAAAGTACACAAAAACAAATTTAAATTCCACTGATTCGTAGAAAAAAATTTGGTAGTTCACAGATTTGTAAAAAATGAATTCAAATTTCACAGATTTGTAGAAAAGAAATTTAAATTTCACAAAATTGTAGAAAAGAAATTTAAATTTCACAAATATGTAGAAAATAAATTTAAATTTCACAAATTTGTAGAAAAGAAATTTAGATTTCACATATTTGTAAAAAATAAACCTTAATTTCACAAATTTATTGAAAACAAATTTAAAGTACACAAAAACAAATTTAAAATCCACTGATTTGTAAAAAAAAATTTGGTAGTTCACAGATTTGTAAAAATAAATTTAAATTTCACAGATTTGTAGAAAAGAAATTTAAATTTCACAAATTTGTTGAACAAAAATTTATAGTTCGCAGATTTGTGAAAAAGAAATTTAAATTTTACAAATTTGTAGAAAAGAAATTTAGATTTCACATATTTGTAGAAAACAAACTTTAATTTTACAAATTTATTGAAAACAAAGTTAAAGTACCCAAAAACAAATTTAAAATCCACTGATTTGTAAAAAAAATTTGGTAGTTCACAGATTTGTAAAAATAAATTTAAATTTCACTGATTTGTAGAAGAAAAATTTGTACTTCACAGATTTGTAGAAAACAAAATTAAATTTCACAGATTTGTAGAAAAGAAATTTAAATTTCACAAATTTATTGAAAATGAATTTAAAGTACACAACAAGAAATTTAAATTACACTGATTTGTAAAAAAAAATCTGGTAGTTCACAGATTTGTAAAAATAAATTTAAATTTCACAGATTTGTAGAAAAGAAATTTGAATTTCACAAATTTGTAGAAAAGAAATTTGAATTTCAGAAATTTGTAGAAAACAAATTTAGATTTCACATATTTGTAGAAAACAAACCTTAATTTTACAAATTTTTGGAAACAAATTTAAAGTACACAAAAACAAATTTAAATTTCTCAGATTTGTAGAATTCAAATTTGTAATTTACAGATTTATAGAAAATAAATTTAAATTTCACAGATTTGTAGAAAAACAATGAAAATTTCACAAATTTCTAGAAAAGAAATTTATTGTCACAGATTTACAGAAATGACATTTCAAGTTCACATATTTGTAGAAAACAAAAGTAAATTTCACAAATTTGTAGAAAACAAAATTAAATTTCACAAATTTCTAGAAAACAAAATTAAGTTTCACAAAGTAGAAAACAAATTTAAAATACACAGAGCAAATTTAAATTTAACATATTTGTAGAAATCAAATTTCAAGTACTTGTCAATTTGAAACCGAAACAACAAAATTAAAACAACTGTAATAATGCAAAAAAAAAACAGCACAATTTTAGTAGATAGAAAGAATTTTGAGCACTTAGACGATTTTTCGGCTTGATTCTCTTTGGGCGTAAATTGTTAAGTCTACTATTTAAGGAGATGATTAAAAAAAGGAGTCTGGTTTGCTGAAATGACTTTTTGAAGATGTTGTAATTATATAAATACGAGGTTTTTCATTTTGTGCGAAATCAGTAGAATTAAAAGAAGCTGAATGTCTTTATGAGCAGGAGCTTAGTCAATTTTTCACTATTGAAATGGAATGTAGTACTATTCGCTCGAGAATCAGCGGGATTGTTCCTGGATGAAGGTTTTCCCACTTTGTTCCACGTATGAACTTATTGTACATGTTATGGCTCATTACTACGCGACGTCACGTCAGACAATCCAGGGAATAAAAAGTCGAAGATGAATTTAGAATACGTTAACGATGTTAAACTATTAAATATTAAATTAAATATACATAGTAATAAATTACAGAATATCTGCTATAGTAAAAAGGGAGGAAACAAATGTCATTCCGATTTTAGGAATTGTGTCATTGTATTATATTACCGAATATCATATTTCGTGCAAACACGCACCGTTACCTATACAGTAAATTTTCGCTTTCGTATTAGTGCCATTTTAAACAAAAATTGTCTTTCAATCTCCAATTGTCATTGTTGAATATAAGTAAACGATTTGAAGAATAATTGACAAGAATCATTGTCGAGGAAAATCATTAACAAAAAAAATCACTGTCGAAAACAATCATTTACGAAATCGCGAATTCAACAAATCTCGAATTCAACAAATCACAAATTCAACAAATCACGAATTCAACAAATCACAAATTCAGCAAATCACGAAATCAAAATCATAAACAAAAAAACAAATCGAAAACAAATCATTAACGAAAAAAATCATTAACGAAATCAAATCATTAACAAAAAAAAAACCATTAACGAAAATCGTTAGCAAAAACATTAACAAATCGAATCACAAAAAGACTTTTTCAAAATTATTATTTAGAATTTTGAATTGCAGACTGATCACAAAAAGCAGGAATTGAAGAATTATACTCACAGAAATGACAAAAAACCAAAGATACCTAAAATAATTTTATACTGACGAGAAAATGGATCTCTCGTGCATTATAATTTTATCTCTTTTCCTTTTCACGCAAAAAGGAAGCTCATTTCAAATTCTAAACTATTTACAAAAAACACTTTTGTATCCAGTTTTAACGTCCATTTATTATATAAATTCATCGTCCGTTAATTAAGACCCGCAATTATTTAATACCCCTTTTAGAAAAATAGCTAAATTAAGAGCGAGATTTTCCGATGAAAATTGCAGTAATAAATTTTACAAATTTTGAATCTTCAAACTCGTAAAATACCGAAATAATTGACTGTTCATTGAACTTGGTGTTTTTTTTACTAATGTGTATAGTTCGACAAATAAATGTGAATTCATAGTTAATAGATAGTCGATTTTTTAAATTTTTTTATTGCTTTTATTGTAAGAACGACGATTGTAATTGTACACCGCTATTGTATTAAAAAAATAATTAATTAACTCCCGTCCCTCTATGTCCGATCGAGTATTTATTTTTACAAAAAAAAAAACGCTTCGCTTTTTTTTCTATTTTGCGTAAATATTATTTAAGGTACAATTAAGAGTCCTATTAATTAATTATTCTATAAGTTATACGGAATTATCGCCTGCTGTAATATGTATTATATGTTCTTTTGTAAAATTAGCATTAATAATAAATAAATTGACGGAAAACTTCAAAATTGACTATTTACTTTTAGTAGTTTAGCTTTAGTTTCATTTTATTTTTAAGTGAATTAATGAAAATGTGTTGTCTATAATTTATTTTATTTTTAGTTTACTTATTCATTATTTTGTTTTTTATTTGCTTATTTATTGTTTTATTTACTTATTTATTGTTTTTTTATTTACTTGTTTTATATTTACTTATTTATTGTTTTATTTACTTATTTGTTTTATTTACTTATTTATTGTTTTATTGATTTATTTGCTGTTTTTCTTTTTTATTTTTGTTTCATATTAACTTATTTTATATTTACTTATTTTATATTTACTTATTTATTGGTTTATTGTTTATTACCTATTTTGAAATATTAAATCCTTACGATGCTGAAGTATGGAATGTTTTTCTTCGTTTACGGAAAATAAACATATTTTTTTTATTTGTAAAATATTTTTATACAACCCCGAAAGATTTTATTTTGCATTATCTTTTTATAAAGTCGATAAATAAATTCTAGAACTATGATTTTACTTAGCCAGTTTTCTAATAGAAATTAAACTAAAAATTAATTTAATTAAACTAAGAATTAATTAATTTAATTAACTAAGAATTAATTAATTTAATTAAACTAAGAATTAATTATAATAATTTTGAAGATATCGATCACTCCGAGTCAATCATTAAAATAAAGGAAGTATAAAAAAGAACTTCCTTTTAACGTTTCGACAGCACAGCTGTCCTCTTCAGAAACGAAAAGATAGACATTTAAAAGACCGAGTGATAGATTCAACAACTAATAAGAATTAATTAATTTAATTAAACTAAGAATTAATTAATTTAATTAAACTAAGAATTAATTATTAGAATTAGTTAATCTAAATTATTAATCTAAATCTAAAAAAAAAATTTAACCCCCCTTTTCGTAAACGAAAAAAACGTTAGAAACTTCAGTATCATGAATCCTTTTTATCACTTTTTAGATACTGATAAATTACAAAAATAACTAATTATAAATTTTCAATCAATCTGTTTAACTTCATATGAATTTATCAACTTGGATTGAAAGTTGCAATCAGCTTTATTAAATGATTCAAAATCGTGTACTGGTAAATTATTCAAACTAATGAACGGAATGCATAATTTTCAATTATTATAATTAAAATTGATATTTACGATTTATAATTAAACTGATCAAACTTAAATAACAAAAAATGACTTGTTAAAAATAAAATTCGAATTGCAAACCTTATCAGTTTAAAAGATAAAAAGCATAAATTACATTAAATCAGAATGGTTTTTTAAAGTTCTTGTTTAATTGTTTTAAAGTTAGTGTTAAAAAGCCTCTGTTTTGTTTTACATAAATAATTCATCTCTATCAAAATTATTTGTACTGTAAACAATAAAAACAAAATAATCAACAAAATAATCAACAAAACTATCAACAAAACTATCAACAAAACAATCAACAAAACAATCAACAAAAAATATCAAAAGAAAGAAAACAACAAATTATTAGCATCATTTTTCTTTCATTATTGGCCTATTTTTATTAATTTCCATAAAAATGTCTAGCAAAAAAGGTTTTTACAATGTAAAAACATTGTAACAGGTTTTTTACAGGTTTTGGAAGAAAACAACACTTTCAGGGATTTTGGAATTTATTTTCGAATTTACTAGATCGTATCAACATGACATGGCAGTAAATCTTCAGTCTTAATTCATACTTTGGTAGACCTAAAGATTTCAAAAATTCTCACTGAGAATAGATTACATGAAAATTAGATCTAAAAATTGCAATTTCTTTAATTTTATTTAAACGATTCATATAAAAACGTTTATATGAATATAATAAAAGAAAAGGCGAGTGTTACAAAAAAAGAAGATGGAAAATAATTGAATAAATTGCCTTACTAATTATTATTGCAAAATACGGTTTTAGACAAGCAGTTAATGAACTTGTGTTGAAAGAGTTTAGGGCATTTTTAGTGAGCATTAACGGGTTCCGGGACCTCTTTCCATTCAGGATGAGTTCCGTCTCCTCTGCTCTTACAGGTTGATCTGATTAATTCCTCAGAGGGCTGCTTTAAATCGTACGCCAATCCAAGTTTGGCACATAAATCGATAAAGCCAGTCGTTACATTCATTCCATAGTCGCCAAGTTCCGCTGCCTTATAATCCCATGGAAATGTGTGATGGTAATTATGCCACCCTTCACCCATGGTTACAATGGAGACTGCTTTGTGTTCCGTTGGAGCGATGTTCCTGCAGACATAATTAAATTAAATCAATTGAATTTTTGCACACAAAAGAAAAAGGAGAAAATATTTTTCAACAAATTCAACCCTAAAGAATCTCTCTCTAAATATTACATTCAATTCAAGTTTAATAAACTTCATTTGGAGACATTTTTCATTCGTCTCCGCATTTTCATTTTTTTTTTTTAATTTTTGGCACTATTATTATTATTATCATTATTATTATTTTGGCACTATCCTTTTTATCAAACATTTTTATCAAATGACAAATTTCAAACCATTCGATTCAATAAAATATTTCAAATCTTTTAATCAAATGCACTTTCTGTGAAATAACAAATTTCAACCCTTTTTAATCAAATCCATTTTCGGAATAAAAAATGTTCACCATTTTTTTATCTTCTAAAAGATAAAATTTCTAAAATCCATTTTCTATTAAATAAAAAAATTCTACCCTTTTTTTATCAAATTTATTTTTTTTCTCAGCTTTCTTTTTGATAAAATTCTATGTTTCTTTTGATAAAATTCTAAATCGTTTTCATAAAATATTCTTTGAATTATTCTGTTAACATTCTTTGTGGAACTTGAATAAAAATCTTGGATGATCATTTTAGTTTAGTTTCAAAGTTAATATATTTTCATTGCAAAAAAGAATGAAGAATAAAGAAAGAAAAAGAATAAAGGAAGAAAAAGAATAAAGAAAGAAAAAGAATAAAGTAAGAAAAAGAATAAAAGAACAAGAATAAAGGAAGAAAAAGAATAAAGAAAGAAAAAGAATAAAAAAATAAATTTATGAAATTTAAATTAGGATTTACTTTTTAATTTTTATTAAGCTTTCTGCTTCAAGTTTTAGTTTTAAAATTTAAATCTTTTGAGGATAATTTTTCTTTCAAGAAACGTCTGTCAAATAATGTTCAGAGTTAAATATTGTTAAAAGAAAATAGTGAAAAGTTGACTGACGGGAATTGGAAACATTGAAAAAGGCTGTAATGTTTTTTTAATGGAAAGGGAAGGAAAAAAGCTGGAAACTAATGAACACGGAATCTCTTTTCAATGTATATGGTTTCAATTCAATTGATTTTGAAGTCAGAATTCTTCATTCAATTTGAATTTCCATACAGCGCAAATCCAGATTGAATTTCTGAATAATTGTTGCGTCCCAATACAGATTATTTGAATCGATATTAACAGGTTTTTTCTACTTTACTTTCAATTATAAAACATTCTAAAAAGTTTCTGGAAATTCTGAAAAAATCCTAACTACGCACAAAGCTGATAAAACAATAAAAAAACGTAAAATAATATCTCAAATATTAAAGCAAACAAAATTAGAAACAAAACAAAATTAGAAACAAAAAAAAATTAGAAACAAAACAAAACCAAGAACAAAAAGTGTAAAGTTAAAATAAAATATAAAATAAAGATCGGTTGTTATGTAAAAGGTCGAGAGACCATACATTTTGAATTGAATATAAATAAATAAATGTAAAATAAAGCAAAACAGAAATAGAAAATAAAGCCAAATTTTAAAAAATGAAACAAAATTTAAAATAAAAAAAGAAATTAATAATATAAAAGGAAATTCAAAATATAAAACAAAATAAAAAGAAAGAAAATAAAAATGATAACAAAATTGGATATAATAAAAATTGGACATAATTTGTGATGAATAAAATAAATAAAAGAAATAAAATAGATAAAAGAAATAAAAGAAATAAAATAGATAAAAGAAATAAAATACATAAAATAGATAAAAGAAATAAAATAGATAAAAGAAATAATAAAAATAATAAAAATATAAAATAAAATGCACAAAAAAGACTGTAATAGAAAATTCAAACTTTGTCAAAATTCAAGACTTAATTGGAAAAGTAAATGTTGAATTTACTGAGAGGGATCTTAGCTGCATTGAATAGTTAGTAGAATGAACTTTAGGGTCAATTACTTTGGATGTTGTTAAATTTTAAAGGGTATTTGAGACCCTGAGTGCCATTATTTTGGGTGATTATAACCGAAACGTTAAATTACTAGTTGAATAAGGGAATGCAAATTCTTGTAACTCACCTGTCGTATGGTTTTTTATGGCCCCATAAGTGGGCAAAGCTGTTGGCACTGAATGTTACGTGTAGTTGAAAAACGTAACGGATGAAGACTTGAGACAAAATTGCATAGTACCAACTCTCATTCCAGGCAACAACTGGTATAACAGATGGCAAAATAAAGCACAACAAATATTTCCAGACTCTGAAATACCTATTCAAAACAATAAAATTATTAAATATTGTTTTTTCTTTCATTGTGCAAAATTGGCATACAAAATTAATTGTAAACAAAATAAACATTTAATACATTCATTTTAAAAACTGTTAAAAACATTTAAAAGATTTAAAGATTTAAAACATTTAAAACATTTAAAAGTATTTAAAACATTAAAAACGTGTAAAACATTTAAAACATTTAAAACATGTAAAACATTTAAGCCATTTAAAACAAATTGAATAAAAATTTTCAAGATTAGAAAAATAAAATAAGATACATACGATAATGGCAATTATTAAATATAATTGTTTATTATCAAATATAATTATTTATTATACTTGATAATTTAAGAAAAAATAATTTAGATGCATAAAGAATAAAGAAAACGACTTACTTGTCTCCAAAACGTACGAGGGGGTCAGCTTTAATGTCACTGAGATCAACTTGGCGCCTACGTCTGATCATCTCGGGATGTTTTTTAAGCATCAACCAACCAATGTGAGCGAAAAAGAATCCACGATTTGAATTTGTTGGATCAGCATCTGTCTCTGCATATTTATGGTGAACGCGATGATGTCTTACCCAATCGTGAATTGTGAACTGTAATCAAATTTCAATTAAATATAATTTTAATTACATTTTTATTTTATTTACATTTTCATTTTTTTACATTTCCATTTGTTTAGATTTTTATTTTTTTACATTTTACTTTCTTTTGCATTTTAATTTCTTTACATTTTAATTTCTTTTGCATTTTCATTTTTTTACATTTTCATTTCTTTTGCATTTTCATTTTTTTACATTTTCATTTCTTTTGAATTTTAATTTTTTTACATTTTCATTTTTTTGAATTTTAATTTTTTTACATTTTCATTTCTTTTTACATTTTCATTTTTTTACATTTTAATTTCTTTTGCATTTTCATTTTATTTACAATTGGACTATATTAATACATAATTGTTAATTAATACGTGTTATTCAGTTAACTACATCAATATAGTCAATATTAAATTTCAATTGTTTCATCCAGTAAATTCGATATGAAGTTTCGATATGAAGTTTCGATATGAAGAGTATTAAATTAATTAATAATGTATTTTTATAAATATATTTTCAACCAACTATATTTAATAAATCACAAACTATTTAATATGAATAATCAAAAAATTAAACTAATTATAACAGTTATCATAAAGCAAGAAAAGAGCAAATTAAGCGCAGTGTAATGCGATTTAAAAATTGAATTGAAAATTATTCATATACTTTAATTTCCTTTCTGAATACTAAAAATATTTAAAAGACTTATGAATTCGTTCATTCAGAACTCTGCTAGAATATCAATGAAAAGCGCGACAGTTTTTTTAAAACGATTCATTTTAATTATTATTCTAGAATTATAAGAATTCAACTTTCGAGCTAAATGATAAATTAAAGAATTATTTCTTCTACTTTTCGAGAAAACCATTTTAGCGCGTTTATTTTTGTTTAATATCATTTTTATTTTTAAATTGAGAATATAAATTGCATAAACAATTTTAAAAATGGATAAATAATAAATGATAAAAGGGCAGGAGTATCAGTGTAAAACATTCTGTAACACTAAAGAAGAATAAATCTTATCTAATAAATGATAAATAAATAATAAATGATAAATAATAAATGATAAATAATAGATGATAAATAATAAATGATAAATAATAAATAATAAATGATTAATAATAAATGATAAATAATAAATTATAAATAATAAATGATTAATAATAATAAATGACAAATAATGAATGATAAATAATAAATAATAAATGATAAATAATAGTTAACAAATAAAAACAGTTTTTTACTTATCACAAACCCAATAACAAAAACATTTTGAGTCAGAAGAAAATTTGAAACAATCTTCGGTTCAGACATTTTTTTATATATTGTAGGATTCAGAATTTATATTTCCAGTGATAATAATTCAGTCTGAATTAAATTTAATAAAATGAAATTATTGGCCAAATTAAGTACGGTTAAATCTGATATTATATTATTAGACTCGATTAAAATTTAATTTAATGCAAAATAGGATTTACAAACAGATTTATTGTTATTAAATATAATTAAATTTATAATCACATGTGGAGTTTATAAAATTTAATTTATTAAGTAAACGGGCTAAAATTGTCTTTTTATAAAAATAAATAATACATTAAAATAATTAATTAATACATTAAAATAAATAACAAACAATTTTAATATCTAAACATAAAATAATCTAATAAAATGAACATTAAACAAAGAGTATATTTTAAAGTTATTTCATCAATTGTCAAAGAAGTTTTTTCGCGAATGTATTGACCAGAAGATAAAACTATAATTAATAAGTAAAATTAAAAGCTTACCGTGCCATTTGTATAATAGAAGAAGAGCAACAAAGCTCTCAAAGGTGCTTTTGCTTTGTAAGCCTTGTGTGCATACAGACGATGAGCACCAGCAGTTTCTCCAATTTTAGTATACGAGTAGACAATGAACACTGGAAAGAAAATAATCAATAATTTGTTAGTTAATAATTCAAATTCACTTTAAAGAAATAGAGAGGCAAAATATATCGCTAAACAAAATATCATTATAATAATAGTAATAATAATAATAATAATAACCAAAAATCGGATCTTTGTAAATAAATAAATAAATAATAATAATAATAAAAATAATAAGAATAACCATAAATCGGATCTTTGTAAATAAATAAACAAATAATAACAATAATAATAATAATCCATTTACTATGCTTATTATTTATGATACTGAAGTTTGGAACCTTTTTCTTCAATTACGAAAAATTGAAAGGCAAATTTTTGTTCATTTACTAATTGTTCCCATATTTATTTACAAACTTTTTAAAAAGATAAGTCATAAGAAATTTTTAGAAATTGTAAATAAATATTTAAAAATTTTGAAAATAGTACAAATTTGTTTCTTTATATTTTGTAAACGAAAAAAAAAACGTTGCGAACTTCAGCATCGTTGTTATTTCAATCTAAAAATTATTGTCAGAAAAATAAATAGTAAAAATAAAAAATAATAATCAATCCAAATAAACGATTTTCTACTTTTCTGTATTTCGGACTACTCTAAAGGATTTCTTTTTTCAAAAATTAAGATTTTTGCTTTCTCGAAATTAAATCACTATGAAAAATTGTCACGATTACAATGCTTTCTCTATAAGGAAGCAAAAAATCAAGATTACAATTTTGAAAAACTCAATTTTACGATTTTGAAAAACTCAAGTTTACGATTTTGAAGAACTCAATTTTACGATTTTGAAAAACTCAAGTTTATGATTTTGAAGAACTCAAGTTTACGATTTTGAAAATTAATAAGAATAGTTTATCAAATTTTATCTTATAAAAAAATTGCCATGTACAAAAAAATAAACATAAAGAAGAAAAGTATAGTAACAATATTTTTTGCCTCTTAGGTCCCTTTCTTCAGAGAACGTCACATAGTTTCGTAAATATACAAAAATATAAATATTTAAAACATTAAAATGAAAGATTTTATTGTATTTTATTTAATACAGATATATTAATAATAAATATTAATAAGATTAAATTAATAATTAATATTAATAAGATTAAATTAATAATTAATATTAATAAGATTAAATTAAAGATTAATCAACCAGTTATTTTTAATAATAAATTTATAAACATTTTTTAATAATCAAATTGTTAAATGTAATATGTTAACGAATATGTTAACAATTGTAATATGTTAACGAAATGTTCTAAATTAATAAAAGATACCATGAAGAATTTTTTTTTATTTATTTAAATTGTATTACTTACTCCAAAGGAAGGTCATCTTGTGTGTGAGATACGGGAAAGTGAAGAGAGCATAAAAAGCTACAGCGTGCCAAATTGCGAAGAAAATAATATAATTCCACAGTAATTGATGTTGAAATTCAAAGGGTCCAAGTTTGGATGGCACTTGAGGTGGTATATTGTCATAGTATCCATTTTTACTTTCACTTTTTCCCTTAATTTCATCATTGGCTAATGATTCTTTTTCAGTCTTGGTCGAGACTCCGACAGTTGAATTTGAAGTATTAGGAGGCATTTCTGTTGATAAAAAATAACACCAAAAATTAAAAATCAGGACTTTCAACGGCAACAGTTCAATTTAATGATTTCATTTCTTTAATTTATTTTCATTTTCCTAATTTATTAATTTCATTTTTCTAATTTATTAATTTTATTTTCCTAATTTATTAATTTCATTTTCCTAATTTATTAATTTAATTATTTATTTATTAATTTATTATTACATAAGCGGGCGCAAAGAAAAATATGCCCTTTCATTTTTATGTACTAAACTTAATTAATTAACACCATAGCTAACACCCATTTTGTAATATTAATTTGTTTTATAAATATATCATTTACGTCTCATAATGCAAATAATATTAATCTTTATTAATATCATAAAATGTAGAATTAATCTTTATTGATACATTCTATTATAAATAAATAAATGAAAAAATAAACGAATCAAGAAATTAATAAATAAACGAATCAAAAAAGGAATAAATAAACGAATAAACAAAAGAGAAAATAAACGAATCAAGAAATGAATAAATAAACGAATAAAGAAACGAATAAACAAATGAATAAATAAAACAATAAATGAACAAAATAAAAAATATTTTGTGAAAATCGTTAATTATAATAACGATTATTATAGAAGCCTTGTTTCACCCAAAAGCGATTGTTTATAATAATTCTTGTTTAAAAGGAATGTGATTTAAGTACACGAAGGACCCGAAGGAAATATGAAATTCTGTGGTATAGAAATGTCAAGTCTAGTGCAATTTTGTGACATGTAAATTCACCTGATTAATGTGTATAATTTTAGAGGGACGATATTAAATGTGAAGACGAGATGAAGAGACTCGGAGAACCGACTGAGGAGAACTTAGTTACTTGGTGTTATTTAACTGATTAAGATTGTTGGACTAACTACGTCACAAAAAGCATCCGATTTCTTAACCCCTTCCCCCGATAATCACAAAAGTCCTATATGTATAGTCCAATTTTTATTGGCCTATCAAATGAAAGAAATATATATTCATCACGTGAACCAATTGAATTTATAATTTGACCAGGGAGGTAATGAAATTGTTGAACCAACTATAGGGTTGATCAAAATTGTTTTAACAAGAACGTTTTTATTGTAACAACAATCTTTTTATTGTAAAAACAACAATATTTATGTAACACAATTCTTTTTGTAACAACGATTATTTAATTATAAGAACAACTTTTTTATTATGAGAACAACATTATTGTGACAATATTGTTGTAAGAACAACATTATTGTAATAATATTATTGTTGTAAGAACATTATTATTGTCAAAATAATAATAATAATAATAATAATAATTATTATTATTATTTATTATTTAAATAAATCATTTTTAGTTGTAACAACAAGATTAAAGTTGTGATAGCAACATTATTGTAGTTACAACCTTATTGTAAGAAAATATTATTGTAACAACAACATTATTGTAATAACATTATTGTAACATCAACATTATTGTAACATCAACATTATTGTAACAACATGATTGTAACATCAACAATATTGTAACAATATTAAATTTCAAATTATTTATGTAACAATTATTGTAAATCAAAATTATTAAATTATTATAATATCAACATTATTGTAACATCAACATTATTGTAACAACAACATTATTGTAACAACATTATTGAAACAACTTTATTCTAATATTAACATTATTGTAACAACAACATGATTGTAACATCAACAATATTATAACAATATTAAATTTCAAATTATTTATGTAACAATTATTGTAAATCAAAATTATTAAATTATTGTAATATCAGCATTATTGTAACATCAACATTATTGTAACAACAACATTATTGGATCAACAACATTATTGGATCAACAACATTATTGTAACAACAACATTATTGGATCAACAACATTATTGTAACATCAACATTATTGTAACAACAACATTATTGGATCAACAACATTATTGTAATATCAACATTATTGTAACAACAACATTATTGCATCAACAACATTAAATTTCAAATTATTAATGTAACAATTATTGTAACAATATTATAGTAATATCAACAGTATTGTAACAACAACATTCAATTTCAAATTATGTATATAACAATTATTGTAACAACATTAAATTTTAGATTATTTATGTAACAATTATTGTAACAAAATTTGTGTAACAACAACATTAAATTTCAAATTATTTATGTAACAATTATTGTAACAACATTATTGTAATATCAACATTATTGAAACAACATTAAATTTCAAATTATTTGTGTAACAATTATTGTAACAACATAATTGTATCATCAACATTATTTTAACAACATTATTACAACAATATTATTGTAACAACAACATTATTGTAACAACATTAAATTTCTAATTATTTATGTAACAATTATTGTAACAACATTATTGTAATATCAACATTATTGTAACAACATTAAATTTCAAATTATTTATGTAACAATTATTGTAACAACATTATTGTAACGTCAATATTATTCTAACGACAACATTATTGTAACAACAACTTTAATGTGGCAACAACATTAAATTTCAAATTAATAAAAATTTGGTTTGTTACAGAAATTTTTGAAAAAAAAACAATATAATTAAATTTGTTTTAATTTTTTATACGGTGGAGATTTATCTTTATAGCGCATTTACGAAGTGATTATATTATTTAAAATAAAAGTATGTAGTAAAATATTCAGAATGTCGAATCTGGTTCAATTAACGGGCTTTATTTCTCAAAATTATCGGTAATTTATTATTTAGGAAATTATCGGACGATTTTATCAATACATTTTTAACAAAAGAGTAATATGAAAAAGTAGTTTTAACATGATGAGTTTGAAATTGATCTAATTTATTGAGGACAATTTAAAATGATAAAAATTTGATTAAAGCTATTTCAACTTTTACGAATTCAGATACTTTATTTAATATTCATTTTGTTTCAATGATAATAATAATAAGACATTTATAAATAATAATTATAATCTGTAAAGGAGAAAAAATATACAAGGAGCAAACTGCTTTTAAAAATTGTGAAAATAGAAAAGATTAAAAAAGATAATTTAATAAGATGACAATTTTTAAAAATTCATTAAATTAAAATAATAAAATTTAGATTTGATATCTTCCGTTGCAAAAATCGAAATTACTGACAATGAGTGAGAAGTTCAATAATTTAAGCGTTTATTAGTAACTCTCGTTAATATTAACAAAAATTAATAACTCAGAATTATTCAATACCTACATATTATATATGAATTTTATTTATTAATATAATAATGCTATAATAATTATTATTTTGTACCTCGTATACGTGAATAAATAAATAATATATAAGAATATAATATTTGATAGATAATTTATTATTTAGATTATAAAATTCTTAAATTCACGATATTAAAACTTCAACATTTTTAAACGCCAATTTTAAAATAATACATTCGCGCTCAGAAGAGTTTAAAATTCAGATCAAAAAATTACATTAAAATATTAAAATAATTATAACCAAAATAATTAAAATAACTAAAATAATTAAAATAATTAAAATAATTGAGATAACTTTTAAAAAAGTTGTTTAAATGATATAAAATTGTTAAATTTATTGATTTAGTATCAATGTTAAAAATTTAAACATTTTCTAAAGCAGAATTATTTAAATAATAAATTTGCACAGTTCAATAAAAAAATACACTGATTTGAAGTTTTTTGTTTTAGACAATTTTTGCTGATGCAATAAAATATTACACGTGCCTAATCGTTAAACTATAAATAGCTCAAGTGGTATAAAAAAACTTCAAATATTTGCATTTAATGTTACGGTTTAATTCTATGTTCACCACAAAAATTTTCTGTAATCAGTATAGACTGCGGAGATGTTTAATAAATAAATAAATAAATAAATAAATAAAACTTGCTTTGTTCTTTTATACGTATTGGAAAGAAAACCGTACGTTTGTTAAAAGTAAATAAATTAAAAAAAAATAATAATTTTAAAATGAGATTTAAAATAATAATTTTAATAATAAAGCTCTAAGTGAAATTTTAAAAATCTCTGTTTATACGAAACATTAAAATACAATAAGATGTAATTTACTCTTTGAATCTGAATCTTTGAATTTGAATCTGAAAAATCCTCCACCAATTATAATAAAAGTTTTCACTTATTTTAAAGAAAATTTCATTAAATAAATTAATTTCACTAAATTTTTAATAGTTATAAAATTAATAAAACAATACAATACTATCAAATTTTCTGCTACATAAAGTTTTACTAAGAAAATACTACTAATTAGTCAAAACTTTTTTTTAAGGGCATTTTTTCTCCCTTTTTTTTGCAAGACCGTTTATTGAATAAATGAAATAAAATAAATGGAAACTTTTTATTAATTGAAATTGGTTCACGACTTTTTTTAAGGCTATTTTCTAATTTCCTTAGATTGAAATAATAGATTTTTTACATTGAAAAAATTAAATTTTCTGAGATTGAAAAAATACATTTTCTTAGATTGAAAAAATGCATTTCTTGGATTGAAAAAATACATTTTTTTGGATTGAAAAAATACGTTTTCTTGGATTGAAAAAATACATTTCCTTGGATTGAAAAAATACATTTTCTTAGTTTGAAAAAATACATTTTCTTAGATTGAAAAAATACATTTCTTGGTTTGAAAAAATACATTTCCTTAGATTGAAAAAATACATTCTTTTACATTAAAAAAAATTAAATTTCCTTAGATTGACAGAAGTAAATTTCTTAGATTGAAAAAATTGAATAAACATACATGTAATTATTAAGTGAAATAATTTTCTTAGATCAAAGGCGTCGATATGAATGATGAGGTCAGATCATACATGTAAAGGTTCAGATATGATTCATTTGACTTTATTTAACAATCTAATATTGCTGTTTTTAAAAAATGCTCTTTGCAAAATAGACAAAATTTTGTAATCATATTGGCTACTTTGTAGGACTCAAGAAAATTTATAAAATCACGTCATATACACACGTGTCTTAAAAATGATCATTTTTACTTGCTTATCGCAAAAATCCAATAAAGTGTAAAAATTCAGATATAGTTAATGTCACGAAATGGAAAAATTACTATTTCAAATGCGAGCAGAAATTTTCTCTCAAGTTTAAGGTCATTAGAGATAACTACCGATTTTAAAATATATAATTAGCCGATGATTATAATTTTTAATAATCTTAGTCATTTTTTTCTTAATTTATCCTTAATCTTATAGTTTGGAATAAGAACTTTTCTTAACTTTTCTTTGTCCTCTCCTCCCCTTTTTTCTCATTTTTTAATTTTTTTTTTACTTTTCTTTTACTTTTTTTACTTTTCTTTTACTTTTTTTTTACTTTTTTTTTTACATTTCTTCTACTTTTTTTTACTTTTCTTCTACTTTTCTTCTACTTTTCATTTTACTTTTCATTTTACTTTTCATTTTACTTTTCATTTTACTTTTCTTTTTACTTTTCTTTTTACTTTTCTTTTACATTTTTTTTTACTTTTTTCTTACTTTTTTCTTACTTTTTTTCCTACTTTTTCTCTTATTTTTTTTACTTTTCTCTTACTCCTTTTTTGCTTTCTTTTTACTTTTTTAATAACTTTCCTTATTTTCATTTCCTCCAACGTTATTTCACTTTTTCTTGTTCATCAAATTCTTTTTATCTTTTAATTTTACTTTTCTACTTTCAATAGATCATAGAATTTGCTTTGTTTGTTAAATTTTATACATATTCGCTTTTTTTATATTTTCTGTATATTATCGTGATTCACAAGTTTCGAAAATTTTCCATGCAACTTTATTTCAAAAATAGAATTATGTCCAACAATTCGTAGAGGAATAGTTTTACCATTATTTTTTTTAGAGGAGTCATTTTTTTTAAAACAGGATTTTAAAAATATAAAAAATGTTATACTTTTTGAAAATTGTATGAGTTGTTACAACAAAGATAAAAATAAATAATAAAACAAAAATGGCACGTACATAAAATGTCAAAAAACAACATGCAAAATAGGGGAAAAAAAAGTGGAAATTAAAAAGTTGTGAATGTGTTTTCACTAGTAAAAAAAATTCCAATATTTTTGGCTCAGTTTTCAGTCCAAGAAGAGTAAAAACCCATTTTAAGAAACTTGGAGAATTTTTTTAAAAAACCGCTTCAATTTTCCAAATTTTGAATTTGAAAAATACGTAACTTTAAATTTTCAAATAAATTCAAATTTTCAAATTACTTCAAATTTGCAAATAACTTCAAATTTTTAAGTAACTCGAAATTTTCAAATCACTTCAAATTTAGAAAACTTCAATTTTTCAAAATACTTCCATTTTTCAAATTACTTCGATTTTTCAATTCACTTCAAATTTTCAAATCGTTGTAATTATTCAAAACGCCTTAATCATAATTACCATAAAGTATTAATTATTGCCATGGTAATTAATTAGCAGATTTTTTTTGGCATCAGGATGTTCAAATAAGCAAAGGTCAATTACAGATAAAGATTATCTATTTATCGCCTTGACCTTTCAGAAGAACAAAGGACAGTAATTATTTAATAATACATTGTACTGGACTGATAAAAAATAAAAATAAAAAACAGAAGACAGTAAAGAAACTAAAAAAAATTGCAAAAACAAAAAATACGTTTAAAAAAATATAATACGTTTAAAAATATAATTAATTATTTAATTATTTATAATTTTTTTAATTACACGTCAAAATAAAGACATTTTTCTTAATAATAACCATCCGCAGTGCAATTCAAGTTGAAAAGATTTATGTAGCAGCACTGTCCACCTTAAATCTACTTCAATCATTGCTTTATCTTTCAATTGCTTCAATGCTTTGTAGAAAATTGTTTCTCCTCGCCATTTATTCCTTTCGACAACTGACAAATATAACTCCTACATTTTATCCATTTTTTAATTATAATTCAAATAATAAAATAAACAAATGAACGTTAAATGTAGACAATTCTTTTGTTCTTTGACAAATGCACGTTCGTATTGTATGGAAAAAAGAAAAATAAAAAAAAAGTAAAAATTATACATACGATTATTCGATAAATGATTGTTCAAATGCACGTTTATGAGAAAAATCTTGATAATAATAAAAAACGGCAAAGGAACGAAAATTCGACGCTTTAATACAATCCTTTTTTATATTCGCGAAATATAATAACATGAATTAGTTGCAGAAATTGTTTTTCTACATTAACATTATTATAATTATTTTAATTAACATATAAAGGGTATTTTTGCCCGTGTATATTTCAAATAAATAACATTACTTTTTAATAATTTTCTATTTTTTATAATGTTTGTAATACGAAGTTTTATAATACGATTCTTTTTTATAATACAAATTTTTCTTTTTTTGCGGATCGCGTATTGTATATTTAATTAATTAATTTAATTAAATCAAACAATTAATTTAATTTAATTAAATCAAACAATTAATTTAATTTAATTAAATTATTATTAAATAAATAAATAATAAGAATGTTTCTTTTTGTATAATAAATAAAAATATTGAACTAAAATCACCATACATTCATCGGTCAATTTTCATGTGTAGATAATCTAGAAAATTAATCGATAAAAATCGAATTTTCTAAATTAGAAATAAAAATATTCATTTAGAATAACGTTTCTATTTTTTTAAATTAAACTACCTTTTGTTTTTCCAGTAATATAAATTTCTGTAGAAAATGTTTGTCAATGAAAGAAGATTCTCTAAAAAAAAAAAGAAAAAAATTGTCTAAACTTTATCATCTCTAAATCATCCTGTATCTTATCTTCTTCAAAATTAATAGAATAAATAGTGCGATAATTCTGAAATAGTGAACAGAAGATATGAACGCAATTGAACTTTTTCTCTTCATTAGCAATATTTTGTAGAAATGTACTTTAAATTATGGTAATAATTTAATCGAAATTGAACTAACCAAATTATTTTCACTCGATTTAATTTCCTTTCTATACAAAAATTTGTATTTAATGGAATATTTGATTTTTAGAATATTTGATTTTTAGAATATTTGATTTTTAGAATATTTGATTTTTAGAATATTTGACTTTTAGAATATTGGATTTTTAGAATATTTGATTTTTTGAATATTTGATTTTTAGAATATTTGATTTTTTGAATATTTTTTTTTATTTGACAGAGAAATATTTGATTTTTAGAATATTTGATTATTAGAATATTTGATTATTAGAATATTTTATTTTTAGAATGTTTGTTTTTTAAAATATTTGATTTTTAGAATATTTGATTTTTAGAATATTTATTTTTTAGAATATTTGATTTTTAGAATATTTGATTATTAGAATATTCATTTTTAATAGAACTTTAATTCACTGCAATATTTATTCGCAAAAATATTCATTTAATAAAATTTTAATTTACTAAAATGTACTAAAATTACTAAAAAAAAAATTATAAAGACTAAGGGACATAAAAAACATTTACTACAATATTTATTCACAAAAATATTCATTTAATAAAATTTTAATTTACTAAAATTACTATAAAAAAAAAGAATTATAAAGACTAAGAAAAATAAAAAACAAAGCTAAATGTTGAAATGTTAACGAACTTGAAATTCACGTTTTCGATCAACGGTTTAAATTAAAAATATTTTCTAGTCATTTTTTCTCTTCAATTTCTATCTCAAAGTGTTGATTGAAATTTATTTTATTCAACAAATTCTATAGAAAAAAATGGTAGGCAAAAATGTTTAAATATTTTTAAAAAGTGTCTAAATATTTCAAAAAATGATGTTCATAAAGTTCGGAACGTTCATTTGAACGATTCTTTTTGTTTTATTTTTCTAAAAATATACTTTTTTAATGAAAATGGACAATTGTTTTTAAACAGTAGTAACAATGAAAATGGTCAATTGTTTTTAAAAAATAGTAACAGCAGAATTAATAATTCTTACGTAAAACAATATTTTAGGACAAATCTAAATTTTTAGAAACAGAAGGAAATTTTGTTCATTTAAACGTTCCGAACTTTATTTGCATCAAGAAATGTTTAAAAATTTCAAAAAAGTACTTCAATATTTCGAAAATGTTTAAAAATTTCAAAAAAGTTCCAAAATATTTCGAAAATGTTTAAAAATTTCAAAAAAGTTCTGAAATATTTCGAAAATGTTTAAAAATTTCAAAAAAAAGTTGTTGAATATTTCAAAAAAATGTTTAAAAATTTCAACAAGAAGAAAATGTTTATATAATTTTACCCAGGATTTGTCCCGTGTATTAAATAAAATAAAAAAAAAATAGAATAAAAAATAATTTGAGAACAAAAACGTTTAAATAGTTTTAAAAAATATTAACGAAAGTCAATATTCGAGTTTGGCACATGAAGTCGTTGTCACTCTTAAAAGTTCAGTAAGAATAGACGGACAAAGCTCAAAGTTTCATTTTAAGTATGTGGACCGATTTGGTCCATTGGTTGATAGGTCAATCTCCACTCTCGTAATATAAATTCAGAGTTGGATTAATTCAACCAATCAAAAACGAAAAAAAGAAAAGAAAAATCGACACTCTTAAAGAGCATACATTTGCTTACTTTTCTAGAAATGGTTTCTCACTAATTGCAAGAAGCCACAGTCAAGAAAAGAATAAGAATAAGAATTCTTCCTTAAAAGAAAAAGAACAATTGCAAAAAAATCTCACTACAGACGACGAGAAACGTCTCTCGTTTTTTTTATGTCTCCGTTGAACATAATAAAACTAAACTAATGAACTATCCAGCAACTTTAACATTTTTCCAAGTTGAATGAAAATTAGAAGAACTTTTTCTCGTTTTCTAAAAAGAGTCCCTGAAAAAAATAATTTTTTATGAAACTTTTTAAAAAGCGCTTTTTCAGCAAGTTTTCTTATAGAATGTTTTTCTACAAAAGTATTTTATCGACAATTTTTCTAAAAAAGATTTTTAATTGCTTTATTTTATTTATTTTATTTTTCAATTTATTGAATGATTTTATTATTAGTTGTCTTGACCTTTGGTTATAAAATTTAATACTGCGTAAAAGTTTTAAATTTGAATTTTGTATTTTTTTGCGTTTAGAATAAAGTTAATTTTGAAAAGATTCCTTTTAAAGAGATGGCTTAGTTGGTCGTAGATAATTATAAATTTTGTTAAATATCGACTTACAATGTTCTTTTTTAGTAAATTTGTAATTTTTTGTCTAGATAAACTATTTATTTCAACGAAAAAATTAAAAAGAATGTAAAATAAAATTCATAATTGAATGCATTTCAAAATAAAATAAAAATAAAATAAAATCAATTTTAATTAACCAATTCGTCTATTAAAAAGGAATTTTTACAAAATTTATAATTTAAAGTTTAATAACTTAACTTTTTATAACTTAAAGTTCGACGCAATTCGATATTTTAACATTCGAAGTTTAAAAGTTTGCAATTTTCCAATTTGAAGTTCCAAAGTTTGGAAATTTTTAATTTGAAGCTTAAAAATGTTGACATTTTTTAATTTGAAGTTCAACATAATTTGAAATTTTACCATTTGAAGTTTAAAAGTTTGCAATTTTCTAATTTGAAGTTTTGAAGCTTGAGATTTCGAACTTTGGAACATTTGAAGTTCCAAAGTTTGGAAATTTTTAATTTGAAGCTTAAAAATGTTGACATTTTCTAATTTGAAGTTCAAAACAATTTTAAATGTTAACATTTGAAGTTTAAAAGTTTAAAAATTTCTAATTCGAAGCTTAAAAATTTTGACATTTTCTAATTTGAAGTTAAAAAAATTTGAAATTTTACCATTTATTTTCTAATTTGAAGTTCAAAACAATTTGAAATTTTAACAATCAAAGTTTAAAAGTTTAAAAATTTCTAATTCGAAGCTTAAAAATTTTGACATTTTCTAATTTGAAGTTAAAAAAATTTGAAATTTTACCATTTGAAGTTTAAAAATTTTGACATTTTCTAATTTGAAATTTAAAAAATTTGAAATTTTACCATTTAAAGTTTAAGAATTTCTAATTCGAAGCTAAAAAATTTTGACATTTTCTAATTTGAAGTTCAAAACAATTTGAAATTTTAACATTCAAAGTTTAAAAGTTATAAATTTTCGAATTTAAAGTTAAAAATTTTGAACATTTGTAATTTGAAGTTTACCAGTTCGAAATTTTCTAATTTGAATTTTAACTAAAAATTGTGTACTATAAAAATTTTTTATTTTAAGTTTTGCAATGTTTCACAAAAATATTGTTTTTAACGTGTTTTTTTCCATTATTTTTTGTCCATTATTTTTTTTAGTACCAAATTTGCATGTATTTTCATAGAGATTTTTGAAAACTTTCTTTAGAATCAAAAATATTAAGAAACAAAACGAAGTTTTCTTTCATAACTTTAGCACTAATATAATAGTTGTATATAATTCTAAATTCTTATTATAAACAGACAGTTTTGTGATAAGATAATTTTACAGCTGGAAAAATTTTAAGTAATTAACTATTCGATAATTGGGTGTACTTTGGAATTGTTTGTTGAATTTATAATCACGTGGACTTTTCATTGTTCATCTGAAACCCGTCTGGAGGGTAGAAAAGAAAAATATTAAATGAAATTTAATACTGCAAGTGCAATTAATCATCTAAGAGACTTGAAGATAAAAAATTGTAATAAAATAAGTAAACAAAATTTTAAACAACTTTGACAATTAAAAGGTAATTTAGTACAGGAAAAATTATTGTAATTTAAATGTCAATATTAGTAAGCAATTAATAATTGAAAAAGTAAATTAAATAATATAAAAATATTAATAATAATAATCAAAAATATAATAATTAAAAAAAATAATTAAAAAATATAAAACTGTATTTCTATTTTTATTTTTAAATTACTATTATTTATATTTGAATTTTTTTATTTCTATTATTTAAATTAGTATTTTTATATTTCTATTTTTTGTATATTTGTATTATTTATTTAGCTTTTATTTAATAACGACTAAATAATATTTCAATAAATCTTTAGAAATTTAAATATAAATTAAATTTAAATATTTAAATTTAAATTGCTAAATCAGTCAATCGTTAAATCAGTTTTACATTTAATAAATTAAAACATTTGTTAAATTTGAAATCCTTCAAAACACATTCTGTTAAAACGTGATTTTTTAATTTAATTTCTCGGAATGTTTCAAACTAAATTTCTCCCAATATGAATTTTGTCAGCATTTTATTGAAATTGGTCCTTTTAACAAATTTAATAAAACATGAATTTTTCCATTCTAGGATTTTTGCGTAATTTTATTAAATTTGAAATATTTTACTTAGTTTTATTAAACCCGATTTTCAATCTATTTGAAATAAAAATTTTACTAACGTTTTGAAACAAAACCAATATTAAACAAATAATTAACGAATATTTAATAATTTGAAAGACAAAAGAAATTCCTGATTTTTTTTATAATTTTGCAATGAATAAAAAATACTAAAAAAAATAACAAATGCCATTGAGCAAATAATGACCCTTTTGAGATGTTTTTTCTTTTTTAAAAAAAAGATTGCAACTTTTTTGCACTCTTTTTAGTTGTGAATATCATTATTGTAATTTATTGTAATTTATTGTAATTTATTGTAATCATTATTGTAATTATTATTATAATTTGTACAAAGTAAAAAGAATTACATACGAATTTTTAATTCGCTCATTCATTATCAATGCTCTTTCATTTTCAGTTTTTTCCCCTCTTGATTTAAAATACGGAAAATTGCACTTTGTTTAAAATAATGAAAAATTAGAGCAATTGTTTAACAAAGCTGATGGAAAGTATCAAATTAAGTTGAGTAGCGCTTGAGTTTGCCAAACACAGCAAGTTGCAAACTTTAGTTAAGTTCAAAACTGCCAAGTATGTGAAAGTAGATACTTTTGTTAAAGACTTTTGAAACATTTCAAAAACGCAAATTGGTACATGAAGAAAATTTGCAATATGATCCAAGAAATCTGGCAGAATTATTTTATAAAAAGTTCGATTAATTTTTAATTCATTTTTATTGTCAGTGTTGCTTTGATTAAAAATGTAGATTATTATATATGTAATTTTTTAATTATGTAATAATTATTTATTTATTTATTCAAATATACAATACCCGCAATATTATTAATATATTAATACCCGCATTATTTATTAATTCATTTTTTAAATGTATTATAATAAATTATAATAAATTATAATAAATTATACAAAATTATAATTAACTAAACAAATTAAATATGTATAGTACGAATAATGCCACTAAAACTCTACAAATAGTGCCGATTTTTTTTTATTCTGACTCAAACGTCCTTTGTTTCCTTTGTGCAAATCTGCGGCACTATTCGTAGAGTTGACTGTACTTTAAAAAATAAAAAGTAAAAGTAAATAAATTAAACGAAGCTTCTTCTTTATGAGAAAGCAAAATTAACTTAATTTTACTTTTAAATATGTAAAAAAAATGTAGAAAATGCAAATTTGAATAAAAAGAAAAAGGGCCTTGTGCCTGCTAAAATGGAATAAAGAATAAAGAATAAAATAACGTAAAGTTCGTTAGAAGCTGACAAAATAAAAAATAAAAAACAAATAAAAAATAATATAAATAATAATAAAATAAAATAAAAAAGAAAAAATATAAAAAGTTAATTAATGTAAAAGAATCTTCTTTCTGTGTAAAATTTAATTTTTCTCGACAAATTAACTTCCTTTGGTTTCTTGAATGAAATTTCTAATGTACTACTTGTGTGTGGTAAAATTATTGTAATTTCATTGGCTATTAGATAATTCTGATAGAACCTGGAGATAATTGCCAGCTCTCAGAGTCCAATTCTATTAATTACCCCCTAAAGTGTAATTACAGGAAATAAAAGAGTCCATCGAATCCATGACTTTCAATTGGCAATTTTACATGTAAATTTCTTTATGTATTTTATTTTCTTTTATTCTTCATTTACTACATATGTACATTCTGCAAATTTTTAATTATTAATATCTAAAGTTATACTTATGTTTATATATGTTCAATTGTACTTAACTTTATATATATGCATACACCCAGAGAAAAATTCTTGTTAAATTGCTGTATAAATGTGGTCTGAAATCTGACGTGAAATTGCCCACATGTATTCGTTTGTACAAAAAAATGAAAAATAAAGTAGCTCACATTACCAGAAATGCAATTTTTTTACTCACTGTCAATTTAGAATCAAAATGTTTTATTCTCGGTGCTTCTTTTTATTTTCATCTGCAATGAATTCGCAACAAAACTATATTTTAATAAAAATTCGTTTCTGCTTTTTCAATCTCTAGTTTCTGTTATATACAAACTATTCAATTACGAAAAAAATGATACTTATGAAACGCACGTCTATACAATTTTTTAAAATTGAAAGAAATTTTAATTTAAAAAAAATATCACCCTCTAGCAATTAATTTTCAATTTCTTTTTAAAATTACTTTTACAATAATGTACGGGTTTTATGTAAATCTTTTTGTTATTTTTATTTTCATTCTTCATTTTATAAAATCAACTTCTTTAAAAAAAGAAGGAACCAGGAAAATTGTTTAAAAAGGTTCATTTAACAAAATGCCATGTCGAAAATTAAATTCCATTATAGTAAAAGGAGATGTAATGAAAATGAATTTAAATCGTTATTTTGTTTTAAATCGTAATTTTATTTTAAATTCGTAATTTTATTTTAAATCGTAATTTTATTTTAAATCGTTATTTTATTTTAAATCTTTATTTTATTTTAAATCGTTATTTTATTTTAAATCGTAATTTTTTTCAAATCTTTATTTTATTTTAAATCGTTATTTTATTTTAAATCGTAATTTTTTTTAAATCGTAATTTTATTTTAAATCGTAATTTTCATGTAAATCGTAATTTTCATGTAAATCGTAATTTTAATGTAACTCGTAATTTTAATTTAAATCATCATTTTAATTTAAATCGTAATTTTAATGTAACTCGTAATTTTAATTTAAATCATCATTTTAATTTAAAACGTAATTTTAATTTAAATCGTAATCAAAATTACATAATTTAAATCATAATTAAAATGAAGATGTTCAATTCAATTAAACTTTAATTTAACTATGTAAATTTACAATATAAATTAAAATTTACAGTAAACTTTAAAAAGCAATTTCGTGAATTTTTAAAAAAGATTACTTCTATGACTTGCTAACTAGTGGCCAAAAATAAGTTGACCTTGAAACATCAGAAAGGACTTTCTTTATTAAACTTAAAACTTTGCTTTTAAAATTAGTTACAACCAGAGACTCATTAATTTTTTTTTCTAATCTGGAACTTTTGGATTTTTAATTAATTTGCAAATGTTTTAATTTCAATGTTTTCAATTGTCCTGTTTTTAATTTCACTATTTTGAATTTTTTACTATTTTCAATTTACTATTTTTAATTTCACTATTTTTAATATCACTATTTTTAATTTTACTGTTTATAATCTTAATATTTATTATTCTACTGTTTACGATTTTACTATTTATTATTTTACTGTTTACAATTTTACTATTTATTATTATTCTACTGTTTATAATTTTACTATTTATTATTATTCTATTGTTTATAATTTTACTATTTATAATTTTACTATTTATTATT
>WNHD01001883.1:0-17364 GCA_011057455.1 Ganaspis sp. Gsp50
TAATTCGTAATAACTCGTAGAGATTCGTATTAATTCGTAATAATTCACAAAGATTCGTAGATATGCGTATTAATTCGTAATAATTCATAGAGATTCGTAGAGATTCGTAATAATTCGTAGTAATTCGTAGTGATTCCTAGAAATTCGTAATATTTCTTACTGATTCGTACAAATTCATACTAATTCGTAATAATCCGTAGCAATTCGTAGTAATTCGCATCAATGGATTCATAGTCATTGTTTCGAAAAAATTGATTCGTAGTAATTGATTCGTATTTCGTATTTATCTAATTTTAAATGTACGGATCTCAATTGTCCAGCGGGTGAAAGAAAACGTGTTCCACAAGAGTTTCGAAAAAATTGATTCGTAGTAATTGATTCGTAGTAATTGATTCGTATTTCGTATTTATCTAATTTTAAATGTACGGATCTCAATTGTCCAGCGGGTGAAAGAAAACGTGTTCCACAAGAACAAATTGATATTATATAAATAACACTGGACAGGTGATTAGTGGAAGCAATTTGTAAAACACAAGTTCCTTTTTCCTAATGTTTATTCTTCCGAAAGGACATGACTGATGAGAAGAATATTAGGGGAGGCTTGTTCATTATGGGACAATGAAACATTACGAGTATTATAAATATCGACAATTTACTTTTTTCTATTAATTTTCCGAATGAAAAGCAATTTGAAACAGTAGACAATACAGTAAAGACAAACGTATATAATATTTCCCCCTCGAACTTCATTCGTTGTTAAGGGACTCAAAGAAAAGAAACTTGGTCATCGGAAATAAAATTATTTCAAATTTTCTTTGTCTCCTTTACGTCTCGTGCTACAAAAGACTGAGTGAAGCATTTGAAACAAAAAATCTGAAAAAAACATTGGTTGTCGTTGTCTGGAAGAAAAGAAGTTGGACAGCATCGACGGGAATGCAAAATAGTCTATGGACCCACAATGGGCCATTCTTCACTTTTTCAGCGGTTGAATGATGTACCATTTACTGGACATGAGAAAGCGTTTGCGTAGCAGGGCTGAAAGTTTCATTCTCAAAAGTGGTAGCTGCCTTTATGATAAGAAAATCATGAAGCGTTTGCGTCTCGACTTGTGTTGAAAGTTGAATGTCGATAGGGTGAGAGAGAAAAACAGGGAAAAGAGGTGGTTGTTTGATGCTAAGGGTGGGCGGATTCGTTCAATACGCGCAGGCAAAGACGAGGGATTTAGTTACACTTGAGTTGAAAAAAGCTCAAGTAAAGAAGAGGATGTATGAAAACAAGAAATTACATTAGCGGTAAACTCGCAGAGCTTTCGTCTAGCGAGCAAAAATCCCGTTAACTTTTCGCTTGATTGAAGCAACTCTCGAAAAACCATTAATGTCGATTCGAAATAAAACTATTTACTTTCCCAGCCCAAAGTAAGTTAAAGTCTAGAAACAATACTTGGACGTTCAACAAACGGGATACTCAACTTTCTTATTTTTCACCTCTCTGACAAAATCCAACAAACTTCTCATTACTGCTTTTCATTTCTTAGCATTTTTCATCACATTTCAAAGCCAAAGAGGCATTTTTCTATATTTATTCAAAAACACAGAGAATAAGATTTAATTTAGTAATTATGTTATTTCAATCAACTAACCTTTCATTCCCATTTTCTATTCTCGGTTCATTCGTGTCAATTTATTTCTCTTTTTAAAAAGATTGAAAACCGAGAAGGCCATTAAGCACCCGTTAGGCAAATAATTTTGATGTTAAAAATTCTGGGAAATTTTGAATCACTTTTCAAATCCACAAGTTTTGACATTCAAATGTATTGCAAAGAATCCGCAAAATGATTTTACTCCAGAATTCTATTCTATTCTACTATTTTACTCTATTCTACTATTTTACTCTCTTCTACTATTTTACCTCGTATTTTACTCTAGAAATTCCAGATGAATTAAAATTAACAAATTCGAAACATTTTGCATATAAGAATATTGAAAAATATTTTTATCAATCTTTCATTTGCAAAATGTTTACTTTGATGAAAAATATTTTTATCCGCCCTTTTTATATGCAAATTTCTATGCAAAATATATGCAATATTTTTTTTCTTTGTTTTTATCGCATCTTATATATGTTCCAACTTTTCTAATTTTCAAAAAAGATTCAAAATTGTGCCTTAGGAAGTATAATTCTTCTCTGATTATCTTCATCTTCTTGCAGAGAGACGTAACTCTGGAGCGTCATTTGGCTGGATTTAAAAGTCGGACTGCATTTGCGAATTTAAGACAAGGTGCAATAAAGTCGGAATTAGAGATATTGGGTCAGTTGGATTCAGACTTAATACGAATCTAGTCAAGACTTTGAAGCTAAATTCTACCAAGAGAGAACATTCAATGCAAAACTAATCAAACGGATTCTTTATCATGCGAGACACGGTTTCCGTTCCTACATTCACTCTATACCCTCTGTAGAACTATGACGTCACGCTAGGTTTGGTAAATCACTCGGTAATGCAAGTAGTACGTGCCTCGCATACTCACCACCATTCGTTACAATCGTAACAATTAACTTCTTCTACCAATCTTTATGCCTTAATTGAGAAATCACCTTTGGGCTTAATTTAATTACTCTATTAAGATTTCCGTATGCAGCAAATTTTCTTGAATGAAATTACCACTCATCGTTAGAATGATCGCTTTTACAGAATTCTGCATTTTTGTTTCTTAATATACAGATTATGAGAATAATTTGTTTTCTTACATTGTATAGAAATTTTAATTTTTAATATTTGATTTTAATTTTTAATATTTAATTTTTAATATTTAATATTGATATTGATTTGTAGCTTTTTGTTATTTTAAGTAGCTTTTTGGGAAGGTTATTAATTTAATATGAATATTATATTTTCATTTTTCTATAACGCGAGGTAATACCAATGAAAAAGATACATACAAATATATAGCGGAAGATTAGTGACGTGTAGCTGGAAATAAACCCTCCAGCAAATTTATCAGAACTGAATGTACAGATAGGACTCTGGAGACTAAACTTGAAATATGCCAAACTCTATTAACATATGCAACCGACTCAGTATAAAATAACCGCAAATGCTAGACCTTAATTTAAAATCGCTTCTAGGAAATACCGGTGACAGTGATAAAAATCCATAATATTAAAAACCAATAATAAAACATAATCATGAAAAATTTTATCACCATCCTACCAAAAAATAATCATAAAAGTAAAACAACAATAAGAACAATAATAAAATCGAAAAGCGTCACGATTACAATGCTTCCTCTATAAGAAAGCAAAATTAATTTTAAAAAAGCAAATAAGTATAATAATAAAAAAAGAATAAAGAGAATTATTAAAAAAAATAGAATATTAAAATAAAAGTAAAACGTGAATTATTAACAACACAATAATATCAAGAAAAGTATATTAGCAAAAAGAATAATAATAATCGACGATTAGCTCAGTTGGAAAAGGCTTGGGGCTTTGCGGTTGCGGATCGAGGGTTCGCGCCCGTTAGCCTGAGGTTTTTTCTGGCATGTGAGGTAATTAGAGCGAGAGATTTGACGTTGAGTATTTGTTTGTGTGATATTTTGAAACTTATTTATACATCCAAATCTCGGTTGTAGACAAATCGATTGTATTGAAGGTGTTTCGTATTAAGAACTCTGCAAGGGCATGTACATTTGATAAAAAATAAAAATATTAATGAAAACAAAGCTTCCTTATGAGGATGCAACATTAATAAAAACAGTAATAAAGACAATATTAAGCATAATATTAAAACAATGATAAAAACCAAAAAAAGCAAAAAAAAACAATTCTGAATTATCTACAAATGATAAAAACATTTTTAAATAACAATAAAATCAATAATAAGACAATAATAAAAAAACAGTAGTAAAACAGTACTAAAGGCAATGGCAAAACAATAATGAAAACAACAATAGTAACAATGTTAATAAAAAAGAAAGTGTATAAAAGCCAAAAAATAATAAAAATAGAGTACTCTAAAAATACAATTATTAATAACAAATACATCAAATAAAATAATAATAAATAATTATAACAATAACAATAACAATGCTTCCTCTATGAGAAAACAAAGAAGAATTGCTAAATAAAAAATTGCTAAAATTGCTAAAATAAAAGGTAAAATGAAATAAAAAATGACAGTAATAAATATAAATAAATAAAATATAAATAATATAGTAATAAATGATTAAAATCCATTGTTGATCTCTTGGCAAAAGAGAAAGGAAAAAAAATTGCTAAAATAAAAGGTGAAATAAAATTTAAAAAATAACAGTAAAATAATGGTTAATTTCTTGGCAAAAGAGTTTCATACATAGGCCTTTTATACAAAACGGATTTTCGGAAGAGGTCACTTTTATAATGCAATAAACAAAATATAATACGCTCGCTGACGGTTATGGATAAATCATATCAGAACGTACATTCTTTTCTGTCCAAAGTTAAAAAATGAATATACACGAATGAAATACTTCAACTCTGAATTTATTCTTGCAAAAAAATGTAATCCAGTCCTGGAATAAATCAGAATAATACAAATATTTTAAGCACATAATGTTTTTAAGCATTTGAAATAACGTCCAAATTTGCAATTTATCTTAGTAATATAAACAATGCGAGCATTAGTAACAGTCGAGTATTTAAAATATTAATAAATTCGCATTGTTTATATCAACAATGAAACTACTCTCTTCAATAAAAACGCACAAAACTAGAGTTTGTTTTTTTAATACTAGAGCCAAAGTTTCTTTTGTCTAACAAATCAATGGGTTCATAGAAAAGCGTAAAGAGAAATTCAGAAACTTCTCGAACTTTTTATATGCTATATAATAAAAACCGATTTTTTTACGAAAAGAATTTTTGTGTTAAATATTGTTTGTTTGTAAAATCATTCTTTTAAACTCTTTATATTGTTGCTCAGTTTTTTGGAATTTTTTTAAATACGTTTTCCTTTCTCATAGGGAAGTCTTGTTTAAACTTTGCTCCTTATTTTTAAAAATAATCTGTTCAGATTTTTGATATCTTCCTTATAATATACTTTATTGGTTTTTTTACGATTTTATTGTGTCTTATATTCTTCATGTTCTTTATAAATTCATTGTGTTTTAAATACTTTATATTTTTTTAATTTCATTGTGTTTTAAAAAATTTGTATTTCTTATAAATTTGTGTTTTGAATGCTTCATATCTTTTATCTACATTGTGTTTAAAATTCTTTACATTTTTTGTAAAAATTATAAATTTTTCTACATTGTCTTTTAAAGATACTTGATTGATTTTTTGAAACTTTATTGGTTTTGTTTCGTTATTTTGTTTTCTATTTTACTTGAAAATTATTATTATGATTTTTTCATCCTACAATGCAATTTACTTGAAATGTTTGTATTTAATTCAGTTCAGCAGTGTGGAAATTGTGAAAACCATTTCCATTCTTCTAGGAAAATGGTATGTTTAAAGTTTTGCTTACGTGGATTTCACAGAGGTCTTTGTATTGCTCTCACCAGTGCCACGAAATTTCAGTCAGAACAGAAAAGTTAGAAACAGAAGATCAGCTAGTCATCAGTGCTCTAAATAGAAGCTCGGACAAAAGTAGAACTTGGTGACAGAAAATTAAGGTAAAAGCTTAACAACTGGACTGATTGCAGTTCAATGGACTCGCAACTTATTGTTCTAAATTCACCATCGTGAATTTCGTTCAATCATAATAAAAATTATTTCTAAAAACTCTCTTTCACCATTTTTTCGAAAAATTATTTCCATCACTTATTTCTAAACATAATTTCCAAGACTTATTTCTAGAAATTATTTTCAACACTTATTTCTAAACATAATTTCCAACACTTATTTCTAAATATTATTTTCAACACTTATTTCTAAATATAATTTGCAACACTTATTTCTAAAAATTATTTTCAACACTTATTTGAAAAAATTGTTTCCGAAGAATGTTTCCATTAACTCTGATTTATTTATTCTTACCTATTTTTTTTTTATAATTTATCATTGATCAATTTCGCATTTCATTTGTACATGCCATCATAATTAATTTTACCTTCAAAAAATAACATGCTTTCGTTAGTTTACCATAAATTCAAAGACGAAACAAAAACTACAATTTTACTGGTGCAATTAAGTGCATAAGTGTACATGAAAAGTGGACGTGTAGAGACAAAACAATGTTTTAATCAAGACAGACCCTTACGTGAAATAAATCAATTTTGCAAAATTACAGTACAGGTAAATAAAAAGTGCAAAGAACTTGTGATGCGTGCAGGTGCGGCCACAATTTTCATTCAATGACACAAATTTTGCACACGAAAATTATGACGTTTCAGAACTTGAGCCATTATTTTTTTCACGCTTCATTTCTTAGTTTTCAACTTTATTAGTCTTTCAAATTTTTTACGGCTCGAGTTCGTGTGCAAAAACTTTGTGACACTTTTCCATCTTTCAAAACGCTTAAGAACTTCATGAGAATTTCATTGTGAGCTAAATTTTTGGGTAAATTTAATTTGCGATTTGTTTCTCTGGTTTTTCGAAAAAATGTTTTATTTATTTTTATGCAATTGATAATAATTTAAATAATAATAGCTGGAAACAATGTAAACAGGACTGTTTTTAGTTTACAGAAAAATTATTTATTTAACAAAAAGTGGATTCATTTATTTATCAACAAATTATTCCATTTATTTATCAACAAATTATTCCATTTATTTATCAACAAATTATTCCATTTATTTATGAATAAATTATTTCATTTATTCATCGAAAACTCTTTTTTTAACTATTCAAATTTTTCCAGATCTTTTCTCAATTTTTCAAAACCTCATTTTTTATCTAAAAATCCTTTTACTCATTTTTACGTACAAATCTTTTATATGTTTAGAATATATTTAGAATATATTTAGAAAATTCTTTTGATTTATTTTGAAAAATGGCTGAACAACAAGAAATTCCAAAATGAAGATTAATCTTACATTGAACACTAATGGACATAATTTGTAATTATAAACAAATACTGCATATAATTTATAATTAATTAATGTCACTACGATTTATTTTAAATAAAAAACAATTACATAAATTTGCAACTAAAATTACACCTTTTTTTGGGCCTTTTTTAAATTTGGAAAGAAATATTCATGTGCTTTTTTTTGAAATTAATAGTACTTTTTTTCTTTCGTAAACGTTTTAAACGTTGTTTGTTTTAAAATAACAAAAGAAGATAAGAAGGAATAATAAATAATTACACACATTTTTCGCAGTTGAGTGAATTTATGAAGAAAAAAAAATTACAATTGGAATTCGTAGTAAATGAATCTTCACGAAGTTCCTAAACGAAAAGTGTCGGAAATGCAGGTGGCCCATGGTGGTGATTGGTAAATTACGGAAAAGGTTTAGGGTTGCAATATTTCAGTCTTACCACCACCATAGCCAAAGTCTGGTTCTGACTTGTCTAGCGCCTGGATCTCCATTTTTCTCAGCAGCTTCGTTGTAGCAGTGGTAGTAGTTGTGGGCGTTCCTGCACAACAAACACCACATACGGTAAAAAAACAAAAAAAAATTATAACTCCGCCAAACCGAAATCAAAAGCTTTCAATACAACATTTATCATTTTCTCAACCAATTTCCGGGTCTTGTTTATTTTTATTTCTTCAAATTCTAGTACGTAATTGCTTTTCTTAAAATTTACGTTGTTAGGTTCTAAACAAAAAGATTTTATAAAAAGGATTGATTTTGGCATCGAAATATTTATTTTAAATAATAAAATCCGTAATTTAAACTAAAATATCTTAATTTTAAATTTTAAAAAAATTTTATTAACTAAAAATATTTCTTTTAAATTAAGAAATCTATATTTAAATTAAAGACATTTTATTTTTAACTAAAAATCTGTATTTTAAATTAAAGAATTTTATTTTTAACTAAAAATCTGTATTTTAAATTAAAGATTTTTTTTAACTAAAAATATTTATTTTAAATTAAGAAATCTATATTTTAAATTAGAGAAATTTTATTTTTAACTAAAAATCTGTATTTTAAATTAAGGAATCTATATTTTAAGTTAGAGAAATTTTATTTTTAACTAAAAATCTGTATTTTAAATTAAGGAATTTTCATTTTTAATTAAAACTTTGTATTTTAAATTAAGGAATTTTCATTTTTAATTAAAACTCTTAATTTTAAATTAAAGAATTTTTATTTTAAGTTACAAACCTGTACTTCAAATTCAAAAGTTCTTTTAAACTAAAAATTCTAGATATTAAATTAAAAAGCCTTTATTTTAAAGAAGTCGTTTGACGGATTAAAGAGTGGTTTTATGGATTTAAAAGTCGCATTTAAAAATCTGTATTTTCAATTAATGAATTTTTATTTTGAACTAAAAAGTCTAAATTTTAAATTAAAAAACCTTTATTTTAAATTTAAAAAAAAAGTCGTTTGATGGACTAAACAGTGGTTTTATGGATTTAAAAGTTGTTTTTTAATTAAAAAGTTCGTTCATGAATTAAATAATACTAATTGTTGATGAGAATGTAAAAATTGAAGAATTATTTATTTAATATCTATAAATGAAGGAAAATACGAATTCAGAGTTAAGTGAAAACAAAAAATTGTAACATATTCATGCTTTTGCATAAAAGATTTGTGAAAACCGTATGTGTTGTATTAAAATAAATTTAATATTAAAGCAGTCATCTATAATTAATTAAAGACTCATTTAACATTAATTTTGCGTGTTTTGCATGAGAAATAAGTTTGAACCAGTTTTAAACCCAAATCACGTGCTCGAAAATGGCTCACCCTTCACCGCAATTATTAATACTATTCCCAATAATGTAAGCATGTACAAAATTCTTACGTCGATTTTCAATTACAAGTTTCATACAGTTTTTTAAGTTTCATTTTCATTTCGTTTTTCCATTCTTTTTCGTAGTTTCTTTTTTTGATTTTTCATTGTCTTTTATTGCTTTTTTTCTTTGTTTTTTGGTTGTAAGTTTTTTGTTTGTTTGTTTTTTTTGTTTTTCTGTTTTTGTTTTTCTGTTTTTGTTTCTTGTTTCTTTTTCTATTTTTTATTGTTTATTTATATATTTATTTCAAATAGAAAGTGATACTTTCTTTGCAAAACTCTACAAAATTTATTGCTCGCATTGAAATTGACAATTTTCAAAAAGATTGAAAGAATTTTCTTTCACACGTTTGATAAAGATTTTTTCCTTTATAAAAACTGTTTTTACTTTTTGGTGAAAATTTATTGCTTTGTACTAAAGATGAAGTCGAATAATGTCAAATAAAGGTTTACAATTCAAAGGTAATATGATTTCTAGGTACTAATGCACGTTAACAGCATTCAGAAAACTGTCGTATAATGGAATGAAAAGGATTTATATTACGTGATTTCAAAGAGCTTACAGAGAAAATATATTTTACATTCTTCAATTGCTGGTATGCGAAAAGCTTGGAGCTTTTCATTCAATTCAGATATATATTTCTCACTCGCAAGTAATGCTCGGAAACTTTTTTAAACCTCTTATGTCACTTATATGTATGAGAACACGTTCAAAATACTTTGTAGCCTTATTTTTAATGGCATTTATATTACAATGAAGTAAAGCTTTCAGAAACTCTACTCAAAAAAGTTGTACACTATTGTTATTTAAAATGTTAAGGAAGCTTAAATCGTTATTTAAAAAATGCTTAAAAAGTCCGAGCGCGGATTAAAAATGTTTAAAAAAAAGAAACAATCAATATTTCAATGACTTTCGGTTCAGGAATAAAATTTTCAAACATTTAAAAGCTAAATAAAATTTATTATTTACATCAACATGTACAGATGTGTTACTATTAATATATTTACCTTAGAAACGTTAATTTGTTTATTTTTATTATTTTATAATTATTTCAACTATTAAAATTATTTGCAAAATTATTTACAAAATTATTTACAATAATTATTAAAATTATTAGAAAGCAACAGAGAAAACAATAGTCAATCTAATAAATAAAAATGAAAGTTTATGAACACAAAAGACAATTTTTGACAGTTTTAAAAGTATTATGATTTCGTGACTATTATGTTGCCTTAAAAAGCGATTAATTTAAAAAGCTCTGTTTATTCGCAGGCAAGTTTTCCATTAAAATGAGGGCAATAAATTTTCCCCTCGAGAAACGTCGAAACAGTGAAAGCCAAATATAATTTTCCACTTGATTTCATTTCAGTGTCGAATTTTAAATAGACCCTGATGTCATGAGTAACCACAGTTCGAATTCGCTAAACATAAACGCTCCTATGTAAATTTATTCCACGAAATACCAAATAGTAGGAAATTTAATTGTCGTATCAGTAAATTGGAAACTGAAAATCCTTTCTAATCTTGAAAATTTAGCATTCCAGGAATTTCGCTCGTTGTTCTAAATTTATTTCGCAGTGGCGTTGAGCCAGGAGCACTTTGAATTTACGTTGCTGAACTTGCAATGATATTTTGTTTCGTTTAATGGATCGCTTTTATGATAAAATTTACCGTAAATTCATAATTGCAAGCGAGAATATATAAAATTGATTTCGGATAGATAAAATCGCGTGTAATGAATCGCAAACGAAAAGTGAAAATAAGCTCACAATCAGTGTATTTGTATTTCATGAAAGTGTTTGAACTAATGTTTACAGAATCGTGAAATTGGTTGCGATGCCAAGGTGTTGCGTTTGGCGAGAAAAATACTCAAGTTCGAATCCCGGCACCGGCGATTTTTTTATAAACAATTTTTAACATTTTGAAAACAATCTTTACAATTCGCGAACAATTTCCTACATTTTGCGAACAATTTTTTACAGTTTGCGAACAATTTTTATACAATTTGCGAACGATTTCTTACATTTTGTGAATAATTTTTTATTCTTGTTAACAATTTTCTATGTTTGTTAACAATGTTTTACTTTTGTTAATATTTTACTTTTGTTAGAAAATTTGTATTGTTTATTTTTTGTTATTAATCTTTTATTTTTGATGAACAATATGACTTTGGTAGATCTGTACGCGAATTCTGCTTAATAAATTATTGAAGAAAATGAAATGTAAATGAACTCAAAGTTAATTAGGGAAAAACATGTCTTGAATTGCTCAAACTTAAAAAGCAGGGAAAAAGTGTTTGGAATGATTGTTTATAATTATTGTAGAGATACTGACCAGGTTGGTAGATTAATTCACGGGAGACGTTGTAATTAGCCATTGGTATGCTGAGTGTGCACTTCAGAATTGCCAACTCGGGCAAATCTTCATCCTGCAAGTCCATTCTTGTCAAAATATCGTAGTATTGCGATCCTTCTGGCATGGTAACAACAGGCTTTGGTGAATATTTAGCTTCGACTCCTCTACAGAAACAAAATTTAACAAAAAACTTTTTAAAATCATACTTGTGTGTTTTTTACGAATTTTATAATTGTTATTCATAATTGTTACTCATAATTGTTATTCATAATTGTTATTCACAATTGTTATTTTTATAATTAATATTATTGTTTTTAATAATAAAATTGTTGTTACTTAGTTATTATTTATTATAATGTACTTCTTCTTTTGTTTTTAAATTATTATGATTACTATGCAGAAGAAAATATTGAGGTAAATTTACATTTAAGAAAAGAAGAGAGAAAAGATACCAATTTCATTGTCAATTTTCTAGTTTTACATGGAGAAGAAAAGTTGTAAATGGCAATGTCATCACAGATACATACTCAACGGAAATGTCGAGAGAGGGTTGAGGATATAGCCCTTCGGCGAGACACGTCACTTCCAAACCCTCTTTTTCTTCCACGACAGTTCTTCTCGTGATCAATTTAAATTTTTTTTCCGTTGCTGAAACAAAAGATCGTACCATTATTTGTTAACTGACTCTTGACTTGTCTAAACAGAATTCACCAGACAAATTTGTACCATCAAGTATTTATTTTTCCTCTTTTTGCACCCTAACTCGAAAGAATGAGCCCCATTTATAAACTTTTAGCAGCTACTGTCCAGAAAACGAATTCGTTTAAATTTCGTGAAATTTTTCTCTTCAATTGTGAATATTTCATTTTTTCCCCAGTTTATTCTCCTTTTCTCTGAATGTAAAAACCATTACGGTTTTTAACAATCCTGTATGTGCTGCTGTCACAAATAGGATGACCCATTTGAAGTGATAACAGCTTGCGTGATCAAATAAAAGCTTTCCAAGTCTATTTTCTCTCTTGTTGACTACCTTCTTTTTACGAATCAAGAAACTGAGTTTTTATGGCACCAGTACTTTTCACGTAATGCATTTGTTTTATTTTCTCTTTAATTGTCCAGAAATCTAGAATACTAGAGAATAGAAGGTTTCTAATAAATTTTGAATCGCAAAACAAAAAATGCAAATTAATTTCACAGTTTGTACATTTTTAAATCAATTGCACAAAAGTGGTTTCGAAATTTATTTACACAAAAGTAATTTGAATCTTTTTTACAGGAAAGATGTAAAATATTTACAACAAAGAAGTTATAAATTATTTACAGTAAAGAAGATGCAAATTATTTACAGTAAAGAAGATGCAAATTATTTACAGAAAACAAGTTGCAAATTATTTAAAATATAAAAGTTCCAAATTGGTTATAGAAGTTGCAAATTAATTATGCAAGAAAAGGTCGCAAATTAATTATAAGACTAAAGTTACAAATTACTTACAATATAGAAATTGCAAAAAATTTACAAGACAGAAGTTATTATTGTTGAATAAATTCCAAACAAACTATTTCCACTGAAGAAGTAAATAAAATATTTTCATGACAAAAGTAAGATATTAATTACACGAAATAATAATTTGTATATGCAAATTGGAAAATTTCTTTTATTTATTTATTTATATAATAAACGCGAATAAGAGTATGGGCACTGTAATAAATTAAATTTCTGGACAAAGACTTGCAATTCTATTTCAATCTCTATTTCCATAGTTATATTTTTTTAGAATTTATTCTCATATTTCGATAAATTGAGTTTCAATTGAAAGTAAACATTTTTTAAAAAACCACCTTTTGTTATTTTAACTGTTCAGTTTATATGGCATCTCAATTTTAAAATATAAAATAATAAATTTGTAAATTTATAAAAAAGTTAATACCGTATTGTGATTATTGCTATATTTTCATTAATTCTATATTTTCATTAATTCTATATTTTGATTTAAAGTAATTATTACCGTATTGTGATTACTACTATATTCCGATTAATACTGCATTCCGATTAATAGAATTTTGTAATTAATACTTTACTGTAATTGATACAATATTATGATTAACACTAAATTGTGATTGATACTATATTGTGATTAACATTATATTGCGATTAACACTATATTGTGATTAACACAATATTGTGATTAACACAATATTGTGATTAACACAATATTGTGATTAATACTATATTGCGATGAATACTATATTGTAATTAATACTATATTGTGATTAACACTAAATTGTGATTAATACTATATTGCGATGAATACTATATTGTAATTATAACTATATTGTGATTAACACTAAATTGTGATTAATACTATATTGCGATGAATACTATATTGTAATTAATACTATATTGTGATTAATTCTATATTGTGATTAATACTATATTGCGATGAATGCTGCATTGCAATTAATAATATATTGTGATCAGTACAATTTTGTAATTAATACATTATTGTAATTGGTATTATATTCTACTTAATGCTATATTGTGATTAATACCATATGGTGATTGATAACATATTGTGACCAATACCATATTGTGATTGATGCTATATTTTGATTACAATATCGTGGTTTTTACCATATTGTTTTTAATACCATATAGTGAATAATGCCATATTGTGGTAAATACCGTTTTATGGTAATGCTTTATTTTCATTGCAATATCGTGATTATTACCATATTGTGATTATTACTATAATGTGATTATTACTATAATGTGATTATTACTATAATGTGATTATTACTATAATGTGATTATTACTATACTGCGATTACTACTACATTTCAATTATTACTACATCGCGATTATTACTACATTATAAATATAATATAGTAATAATTCCAATAATATTATTATTAATAATTATTTCAAAATTGACAAAAATTCGGATGTTTTGTATAATTTCTAAAATCTTATCGTGTCCCTTGGTCGATAGAAGACTTTCTTCGATACAAAAGGCGGAAGTTACACTTCCGAAACACCGTCAATAGTGGGTGGCTGGAAAAACCACACGTACGATGAAAATAAAAATGTAATAATAATGGATCCGCGTCGCATAGAATGCACTGCGCATTACCGCGACAATGCGGAACTTCTTCCCGTTTCTTTTACTCTATTTTATTAAAGCTAGAGACTTTTATTTTGAAAACGAACGCTGAAATGAAAAGGGATATATATAAAATACGAAAGATAAAACCACACAGGGGTTAAAATACTTCTCGAACGTAAGTCTTTACCAAACATATTTTTAAAACATCACTCAGACGATCTTCTCTTCATTTATAAAACCCTTTCCGTTTATAATTCTATACTTCTTGAAATTCCAGTTTACAATTTTATAATTTTTATAATTTGAGTGCATAATTTTATAATTTTTATAATTCCACTGTATAATTGCTTCCTCGTAGAGGAAGTTCTGTTTCTTACAATTTTTATAATTTCGGAATTTTTGTAATTCTTTTGTAATATCTTTTAGTTACGATTGAGATTTCACTATTTCGACTATTGAATGGTTTGAGAAATAAAAAGAACATCTTATCGGCTTGTCGATTGTTGACCGTTTTGTGTTAGGTCAATCATAGTTGGTCAACATTAGTCAATTAATTTCGGTTAACTGGAGGCTTAAGGTAGAAGCGCACGCGTACTTCGACATTATACTGATTACTGAATCAATTGTTCAAGCTCAAGTTATCCCACGCCTGAATTTCAGTCACGAGGTTGTTAAACTAATCTACCTCTAGTTAACTACTGAAATGAATTAATAATCTTAGAACTAATGCTACAATAATAAACTAAACTTTACATCAATTTCGGATTCCAATTCATTTCAATCTATTTCACCTCCAAGCTTTTTCGCTCCAAGCTTTTCACCTCCAAATTTTCCCTAAATCTAAAATCAGTCATTCGCATTTCCTTTCCATCAACTTCTTTATATCCACAACTACCTTAATCGCTCAAAGGCATGTCAAACTCATTGTAAGTCAACTTTCATACGACTTGCAAAGTTGTCAACTTATGACAAACCTGTCAACTTTCATGACAAACTTTGACATGCCTTGCAATCGTACATTTCAATTGTGATCATTTAGAACATGTATCGATTGCAATTCCGATCTTTCAACATCGATTCAAAATCAGTATCGATTCAAATTCTTTTCAAAACAAAAATTCCAAACTCGCAGGGTCTTAAAGAAAAGTTTTGAAAAGTCGTATCGATTCAAATTTCGAGCATTTAAAATCTGCGATAAAAAAATTATAATTTTTTAAAACCGAAAAGGGTTGAAACAATCGTCAGTTTGGAGCAATTAAAGTTAGTCTGTAAATTTCTCGCGCACGAGAAAGTATGAGTAAACAAATGAAAAAAGGAAAATGAAATGAGAAAACAAAAAACAAATGAAGAAACAAAAAACAAATGAAGAAATAAAAAACAAATGAAGAAACAAAAAAGAAATGAAAAAATAAAAAACAAATAAAGAAATGAAAAAACAAAAAACAAATAAAGAAACAAAAAAGAAATGAAAAAACAAAAAACAAATGAAGAAACAAAAAACAAATGAAGAAATAAAAAACAAATGAAACAAAAAACAATTGAAAAAACAAAAACAAATGAAGGTAGTACTCTATAATTGAAAATTGAATAAAGTTTGTACTCACAGTATATGACCATCGATCCTTTAGCTTGTGTTTCATCATCGACAGTCGAGATATCACACCTGTATGTGCCCGTAAGATCGACGCTGGGTTTAATCAATTTCATGGCTCGATACATTGTAAGGGGATCTTCGCTTGCTTTGTACTGGACGTCTATGTATTTCTGAAAACTAGGTTCAGCTATTGGTGGCCTCCCGGGAATCCACTGATATGCAACGTAGCCATCATCCGACGATGATTTATTGTCTTTATAGTACCACCATTTCACCACTAAAAGTTGAGTCGAACCTCCTTCTAGATCATAATCACAATCCAAAATCACAAAGTCCTTTTTCCCCTCCCTCACTGTGTCTGGAATGTTCACCTGTTTGATCTTCAGCTGCAACGAGTCTGCAACAAAAATTTTGTCATTTATCATTTCATTTCTAATCACTCCTTCCTTTTGTTATTTTTTAAATCTTGCTTTTAAAAGCAAAAAGCAGCTTTAAAAAGCTGCTATTATTATTATTTATTATTATATTTAGCTGCTGTATTATTTTAAATACAGCTGTAAATAACTAAATACCCCTAAAAAAAATAAGTGCTATTTTAACATTACAATTGCTTGGAAAAAATCCGTTTAAAAAACCCTTTTGATAAAAATCTGTTTGGAAAAAACCCTTTTGAAAAAAATCTGTTTGAAAAAACCCTTTTGAAAAAAATCTGTTTGAAAAAAATCCGTTTGAAAAAAATCTGTTTGAAAAGAGTATGTTTGAAAACAAAAATCTGTTTCCAGTTTGAAAGGTTTTTATAAAATGTGAAGCGTAGCATTTATTAACAATTGAATATTTGAAGGATGAATAATTGAAGGAGAGTTTAGAATATGTTTTGTTGACAATGGTTCATCAGAGGAATTGTCAAGAAGTGAGTTGGATTTTTATATATAAAAGACTCTACTAGCTTCTACGGCGACAAGGGGATCGAACTGAAACTACCTAGTATCAGCATATCGGTGCATATGTGGATCAATAGAGCGTGTACGTGTAGCCATAACGCATGGTGACAAACTGCATAAGGTTATGCAAGCATGACATCAAAATATTACCCATACCCGCTAAATTTCGGGTCGACGATTCGCGGATTAATTCGAGCGAATGGTCCAGCCGCTCAAGTGTGAAATCAGTGTCAAAAAGCAAAATGAACAAGCGACAAAACTCTGACAGATGAGAAGGGAGATCTGCACGTTTAACACTATTACAATTTATTTTACATATTCCTCTCATAATGCCATTATCAATTGGAATAAATCAATCACCATTTTCTCGTGCCGGCTGACAACTAAATGAAAATATTGATCAAGAGTTGCAAAAATTTAAATCGAATATATTCAATTTTGTGAATTTAAATTAAATAAATACCGTTTTAGTAAATGCCGTTTTA